>JAGGAT010000534.1:0-25586 GCA_017657195.1 Termitomyces sp. T70a | reverse complement strand
TGTGTAGCAACTCGATACGTAAATTTACATCGAAAATTGTCATACACGTCAATTTAAGGAATCAGACTGCCTCGGACTATTCAGAATCAATCTTGTGCCAAATTGTCAAAAATCTCTCCCTGCTGGGCCTCAAATCCGCAAAATCGGGACTTAGATTTGGCAAAAATTCCGCCTCAATCCGCTATTTTGCGGACAAGTTTTGCTGGGAGCTTACCGGGTCCTTATTCGGCATGAGCAAAATTTGAATTTGGACTGTGACCTGGTGTGACAGATTTTGCACTTCTCGGTCATTTTGTCCCTCTCACTCGGTCATGAGCCGCCACGACTCATGCAACAATGACCCTCTAATGAGAATCATAATTCTCTAGCTAAGAGGTATATTGAGATGTCCTGAGAGTTTCAAGGCCATATGTGCAGAAGACAAGCCTAGAGAAAAAAAGGCTGGAATTTGCACTTCCCGGCAGGTTACACCTCCTATTACCGGTTTCTTTAATTTTGGCTCATGTACATTTCAAATGCCGCCAATTCTGTGAAGTATATTTTTGGACTCGACTTTGGGTGATATTAGCATGACAACCTCGAAAAACACTCATCGCAAACGCCTGAATTTATCTTTGAACTACATTACGTAACGCAACCAATGTATATCAACACTATATCAAGAGCTCGTCCTGTCCTGAGAAGTACTCGAGTACCGTATCAAGTCAAATATCATAGTCAAGGTTCTAAAACTTGTTGATTTTGAGATGTTCAACAGGAATCTGAATGCCTTTGACTTGGACCAGCTTTTGTAAGCTCAGAAATCAATATTGATTCAGATCAATCTGAGTTTTAGGCCTTGATGCTTGATGGTGACTTACGGATTATCTGCAGGCTGGAGGACTGGATGTTTAGGAATTGATGATGATTATGTTTTTGCCGCCGGCAAGCAATTGTCGTGAGCTAAAGAGGCGGGGATAGGGTGTGGGTGTACTCTACGTCGCATGTTGGTAATGTTGTTTGTATGTGTTGTACGTGTATGTAGTGATTTTTATTTTATATGTTCCCTCGCAGATGTGTTCGTGGCAAATGAGACGGGCGTGGTCGCGTCGTAGTAAACAATATGGGGACTGTCGTGAGTGAGTGCGTAGTGTAGCTGTGAGGGGCTAATGTCGGTAGTCCCTGTGTGCTCTCCGTACGCGGGGTGTCGTTGACCTCCCGAGGTGTGTGGGCCCGGGCCTTGCGTTGTCTACGGTCGCGTTGTGTCTCCCTTCCTCTCTTCCGTGCTCTGTCTAGGAATTCATGTCAAAACTGAGACTGGCTTGCTGCCACAGATATCAAATTCCACCTCATATCCACCCCGAGTTCGGTTGATCGAAGCTGAATAACGCTTGAAATGAAGACAACGTCTGAGTTATGAGTCTCCGGAAGTCAATCAAGGTGCTGTATTCATTCACAGTAAATTAACCTCTCCCTCGCCCCTCTGAACAAACTCCAGTCACGAGATCCTCAATGCGGAGATTGCCGGAAGGACTGTGCAGTTGCAGCCACCGAAAGTTTCCTCTTGGAAATCGACCAGGTCGCGCGCTCGACGACCTCAAGACCTTCCTGTAAATATGGTCTGTCTTACTCATCTATGTAACATGACAACACGCTGACGCCTCTCAGGCCGACTCAGCCCCAATTACTCTGCGGACTCGTAAATTTATCACCAACCGACTCCTGGCTCGTCGTCAATTCGTCCTTGATGTCCTCCACCCCTCCCGTCCTAATGTCTCTAAGGCTGAACTCTCAGAGAAGCTTGCCACTCTCTACAAAACTCAGAAGGAACGTGTGGTTACATTCGGTTTTCGGACACATTTTGGTGGAGGAAGGAGCACTGGCTTTGCCTTGATTTATGACGACGAGGCGTCACAAAAGAAATTTGAGCCCAAGTACAGGCTCGTTCGTGTACGCAATCTTTTACATTCCTTCCCCCAAGTTGTCTTATGCTTCACCAAAGTCTGGTCTGGTCACCAAGGTTGACAAGCCCTCGCGCAAACTGCGCAAGGAGCGCAAGAACCGCGCAAAGAAGGTGTGCCCTTCTTGATCCTTATTCTATTTGATGATATTGAGATCGATTTTCAGTTCCGTGGCACGAAAAAGAGCAAGGCTGCGGAGCCCCCGAAGAAGGGCAAGTAGTGGTGTTGCGCTGGTCCATATTTCACTCATCTTGCTACTATGAAATGCTTTGCATCCCGCTCTATGTATCTATGGCCTATGAGATATGATCGAGCATTCGAACACGACTTGCAGACACGACATCTTCGTAAAACTTGGTTATCTATATTGATGTTTTCAAGTGCCATCCTTTCCCTCTGGCTGACGTTGAACGATGCATGTGTCTTCCTGAGGTCGGCTACTCCACCTCAAGCTGTCTGTCCTCCATAAATTGCAATTTCTCGAATAAATGGTCGAATGATAAGAAACTACATCAACAAGAAATTTAATATATTAATGTATTTTGTGAATTTTGTGAACACACTTGGAGTGGAAACCATGACTCGATCGCTGTCGTGGACTAATTGATCCCGTCTGTATGCATTCACAGTACCGTTCCATTGTCTCAATAACCTGATAATCTATTGTGAAACGAGGGACTCAGGTGGGGGTATCATATGGAGTGACGTGAATCGACTAAGAAACCCAAGGCAACTCCACTCAGAAGCCAGATTTCTTGTGAATTATGTCTGGATCCTCTTGGTACTCCTCGGCAGAGACCCACATCTGAGAGTGACAAGGTTAGCAAGCCAGGATCAGCGAGTAAGATCAATGAAACTACCTTCTTGAACGTACTCAAACCCGCTAGAATCGAACCGCCGATCCAGGTTGAATATTTTCTCTCCGGGGGAGCATATATCTTGATTTTAATATCCTTTAAGGAAACTTTCTTCACTTCGTTCAATAACCGGTCACCGAAGCCTTGAATGAGCAGGGGATTAGGACAGCCATCTAGACCTAAAAGAAGGACACAACCGACCTCGACACAAAGTACTTCCACCGCTAAGAACAATATTTGAAAACAGACTTTTCCGAAGGTCTAGGTCAACCCTTCCAATCGAATCGACGACAACCTGGTGCACTCCAGCATACTCTTGACCGATCAATTCTGGATTGAATAGTATCTCGGGCGCACGGAAGCGTTCGGGCCCAAGCTGCAAAACGCAACGTGAGATAGGAATCAATTATAAAGGCCGTCTTCGCAGCATACTTGAATAACGTTGCCGTCAGGTAGTCTGAAATCTTCTGTATGTCCAAGAGTGTCCTTTTCCTCCTTAACTGGATTGGTAGCAACATAGCAACATTTCTCTTTTATAGTTCGAACAACTTCTTGTTCCGCAGTCGTGTGCAAATGGTGGCCAGCTTTGCGTAAGAGGAGTTGAAGGTGATCCGTCACATCTCTACATGACATGTTAATGGTTAAGATGATACGCAAGGCAAAACAATGAGTACCTTCCTGCAACATCAACCCGGCGGATAGCGTGAGGCATTGAGAAGCCTTCGAATACAGGGACAGCATGTGTCACGCCGTCGCCCGAATCAAGAACTATGCCTGTTGTCCGGCCCGAAGAATATCTTATAGAACTTGTATTGAGTTTCTGTTGAAACTCGACGTTGTAAAAGACGCACAAAGAGAGTACAGCTTGAACGGAGGTGAACAAGGCCGGGACATTAAAAGTATCAAAAAATATTTGTGCGGCCACGTCTCGATTACTTCTGGGATTAAGTGGTGCTTCCGTCAACAGCACAGGATGCTAACAGCATTTGATTGAGAGCTGAAAGATGAATGACATGTTTGAACGAACCTCTTCGCTTAGAGTTCCTAGCTCCTCAGCGTAAATCCAACTCCAGATACGTTCCATGTCGTCCCAATCTGTCACAATTCCATGTTCCATAGGGTATTTAATCTTGAGAAGGCCCCTGAACTCTTGGGCACGCCTGCCAATGAAAACATCTCCTTCCAGTGCCCCAGCCATGACGCGTATATGCTTTGGCCGCCCAACACTATGATTGACCGATAAATTAACGGAAAGAATCAGCGACAGAATGTGGCCTAACCATTAAGACGCACAAAGACGGGAAGAAACATTTTGGATGATCCTGACCTGCGAAACCAGCCTTGATGGCTCCAGAGCCCTATGGCATAAGTGAGATTGTAGGCTGGTTGATCGTGTGTTCAGTAGCAGTATACCGACATTGTCAATGACAACAGGTTGGTTGGTAAGGACATCGTCGAACTCGGCCGACATGATAGCCAGGAATCGAAGTGAGTCCTGGTCCGACGCGGATTTGAGCGCGTGTTTACGCCAATCCGCTTTAATTAAACAAATACAGTAGCAGTGACTTCCATGGCGAGGAGCACCTCGATACTCCTTTACTTTTTCTTTTCGCTGTTCGTAAGTCGTCTTCAGCCATATGAACGACGCAGTGGTCAACTAGCCCGTTAGCTGTCCGCCAAGGGCATTTTAAACAAGTGGGAGGCCACCAACTTCTGCAAATGTATGTCGACAGCCCTCGTTTCACTCGCAAATCTGATATGGAACCCCTAAGGTATATGCTTTCAGTCCAATTATTCAATCCTTCTTCTGAATATCCCGGATAATCCTTCCCAACCTTGTCTCTCGTGTACCAAACAGTGGTGCCTGAATCAAAACCTCCCTATCTGTGCTGGTGCATCGCTTGGCGACACTAATCCAGATACAGCCACAGGAAAAGAGGGCGACGTTGAAGCCCGATGCTTCCGTACGCGGCCTTCGAATGTCCTATAGAACCGAGAACTCAAATACAATTAGAACGTGATTCGCCGCGCGACCAACTTGTCGTCACACTCTTCTTGTTGACTGTGTTTGGTCTTCTCTTGGGTGCAGGCATCAAGAGTCGCATGATGAAGGCTGGATTTCGTACCGACATCTCCCAGCCCTGGAACACAGGTCGAAGGTGGTGGGAGGTGAGTTTTTGTCATAATATTTGCAATTTGGTTTCTGATTGACCGACTTGTAGGTCAGCAGCTGGATGCCACGGCAGCAAACCAACTATGAACTAGGGATCTCTCGATTCGGATACAGTCCCAACCGGGAGGTGAGAATGGGAGACTTCATTCCTGTTGTTGAAACGCCACGGCCCCTTTCATAGCTTTTGAGTATTATCTCCGCCAAGTAGTGATTTGTGCTATTGTGTATTTGTTGTGTCGATACCATAGTCACACCAGGTTGAATCCTCTAGACAATTCTACTGTGAACTTCCATGGGATCACTTTGCTCAAAGCCAGAACATCATGACACGGGCGGTCACCATGTACTTCGTCCCAATTCTGGCCCACCGAATCCCGCAGGCCCGTCTCCAAGCGATCCTCGCACCGCCGCGGCAGAAGCAGCAGAGCGACGGCTGAAAACAGTCAGTTTCCCATTACACCTCTGGTTCTACTGTATCTATAACTTGAACATCAAGGCTCAAGCCAGGGGGACGAACCCTTCCAACCCTCGTCATGGGCAACTTGCTGCAAAAGCAGGAAAGTTGCCAAAGTCAACTCCGGATCCAAGGCAG
The DNA here is from genome assembly GCA_017657195.1 of Termitomyces sp. T70a. NCBI lineage: Eukaryota > Fungi > Basidiomycota > Agaricomycetes > Agaricales > Lyophyllaceae > Termitomyces > Termitomyces sp. T70a. The sequence goes on along the minus strand of JAGGAT010000534.1, from coordinate 20,024 downwards.
GAAGAAAGGCTTGTGGTAAGCACTGAGTAACGCTTACATGAGACGAGCTCATGCCCTAACTAGTGGGATTAATATCTGACCTTGGAATATCGTGCTCTGCTTACAAATGAAGATACCATTATATCATTGTGTTGTTGTTACTCCTTTGTACCTACGTTCTCGAAGTCTCTTTCATATACCGCGAGCATAACTCGTAGAGGAACAATGACAGAACCAGGACATCAACCATCATATACAGTATGGATATTAGAATGCAAGATATCAAAAAGAGTACAACCACAGTACAAAGTAAATATGACACAAAGAAAAGCTCGGCTTGGGTCAGTGCAATCTCACCCACGACGATATTAGAGATACAGTTCCTCCGGGTATGGGTCTAGAGAGAGAAAAAAAGGGATTATAAACAATTATGATAGATCGACTTCGTCATCAAGTCGTTGCCTTTTGAGATTTGGAGTAGCCACAATCTGGGACGGGGCCATCCCTAGTCCTCTTGCTTCGAGTACATTCATTGCAACTTTAGCTGCGCCCTCTGAGGATCTTTTGGTCCTCGCACGAGTACGGCGAAGGGCGCCAAATGCCTGAGCCTTAATGACAGCGAGGGTACCAGAAAGAACAGGAGGAGCGGGTGATGGAGAAGGCGACCGCGAGTAAGACAAGCGACGACGGACACTGGAGCGAGTGTGAGGATACGATGCATCACCGTCACTACTGCCATGCTCAGTCTCACTTCCGGACATAGGCGGTAGAGTGGGTAGAAGTGTACGTTCAGAAGACACAGAGTCTCTCCGGTTTGCTAGCCTATACCGGACAGCGTCACTATTCGCAGGGCCAACGAGTGACACATCGGCAGTACCGCCATGAAGGGTGACCTCAGCTCCATGAGAATGCGAATGGCGCCGGTAATCATGATCAGAACGGTCTTGGCCACCATTGTCAGGAAATGTAAATTGAAATGGGGCGAGAGAGGTTGAAGATGAACTGGGAGTTGAAGTCGATGGTGAAATGGAACGACTACTAGGGAACGCGTAAGGTGCTGCATCAAGAGTACTCAATGGCACCTTTTGATCCTCGGGAGGGAACCGACCACCAAAAGACATATCGGTCGAAGCCAAAGTAGGCGACCCAATAAAGTTGGAAGACTGGGAAGAATGGGCGCCAGACTCAGTGCCAGACGTGGTTTGTGTTAATGGCGAAGGCCAAGGCGCTTCTCGAGCGATGCTTGGAACATATGAGAAGGAATTGTACTTGGATCCACGGTGACCAGAATTCACCAAAGTTTCATTCGGAATATCGGACTCAGCGCCAGGATATGCAAGCACTGACGTGTGGCTGTAATTGGCGTACGGACTGTGGCAAATTGAGGCATCGTCACTTATTCTGTAATTAGATCCTCCTGCACCGTATTGACTTATCGGCGTTGTAGCCATACTGCCCGGAGGATGAGATGATAGGAAGGATGGTGGTAATGGGGGTGGTTCATCACAATCGGCAATACCTTGTTCTGTCTTCCTCGCGTGAAAAAGATTTCTCCAAAATTTTTCACGTTCTCGAAATTCATGTCGGAGATGAGCATTGTCTTGTCGAAGCTCTTGATTTTCGTGTCGAGCCTCTCGACACGACTCTTGGAGCTGGATGACAACGGACTCTAGACTGGTCACTGTATCAAAGAAATAAAAAAAAGAAAGATATGGAGTCAAGGGAAGATGATATACCTGTCTCTTCCAGCGTCGCGATATAGTTGGCTCGTCGGGCTCGAAAAGCAGCTTGAGCATCCGCGTTCTTCTTTTTCCTGAGGGCGACGTCTGACATACGCGACGTCTGTTCGTCGATAGCTTGCTGGCCGTGGTTAGCGGTAGACCCAGTTGCGTTTGATTTGGGCATGAAGAAACGGTGGATACAGGGCCACGCAGCGCCCCGATTGAGATTTAAAATGGCATCGAAAAAGACTTCGATTCTGGACACGAGGAGGAGAAGGCTCCGCGGCCCTTAAAATGTGAAACTACTTAGCCGATATTGTGGACAATTTAAGATTGACCGAAGGGGTGCGGCGCTCATGCTGACAGCAAGGCTTTCTCGAAGATTAGTTGCGAACCTGAAAAGAAGGGGTGCTTCTTCAGGCTTCTCCTACCGGCCATATCTCCTTTCATCCTGAGTCAAAGGAAACAAGCTTTCCCGCCGCTCAAATCACCGGCCACCCCACTGGGCCATTGCTTCCCTTATACAGTACGAGAAGAACACATTTCATCGTACAAACTCCCCACCAAATATCTCATTCCTCTTCCTCATCTTCATTTCCTTCCATGTCGTATGATTCGAGTGTTCCTTTGCCATCGAGCACACATGCCACTCTCCGACCGAGTCTGCCATTCAGAGCAAGCGATACACGCCCTGTACCGCCTTTTAATGCACGAGTTCGCTCAATAGGTCTTCGAGTCTTTGGTAGCTGCAATACCCAGACCTTTTTATTAGATATTTCAAAACGCCTTTATAAGTCTTACATGTCCTTTTCTCCACTGCTCGACCGTTTTAAGCATGAGCTCTTCGCGGATAACCAGATTTACGTGTTGGGTAGGTTGCACTGATTGGTAGCATAATCCGCCATAGTTGATCACTGCAATATGCGTCGACTCTGCTAAAAAGCATGATCAGCAACGGCGTGCAGGGTTCGTTCATCCAACTTAACTGTCCTCACCCCGATTCCGATAAACAATTACGACATAATCATCGTCCAAAAAGTCGGCCTCTAAAAGGTCGAGGCCCGTTTCTTCATTGCCCGTGAGGAAGGGCTCAAGAAGCACGAGACCAATTTCAGAAGGAGATTCTAACGCCCCTTCTCTATAATACAGTCGACATAGGCATACTAAATAATCGTGAGACCTGTTCTTTTCCAACAAAAAGGTAACATACAACAAGAGATCTGTTCCATCTGGACTGAAAGCATTAAAAATTGACAGAGATCACCCTAATATGGAGTTGTAGATATCGTCTGTACCCGAAGGATAGAGCCTCACTTCATTTACATGAGTGGTTCTTTCTCGCACGGGAGACGGCGTTAAGGAGTCCAATAGCCTTGTCCGTGAAGCCAGGTCGGCCGCGGAAGTCGTATTAACTCGGTTAGTGGCAGAGCGAGTGGCAGCACTAGCGGCTCGATCAAAGATACACTTGCAACGTGTTGCCAACTCATTCACCAGGGAATTCAGGTTCTTGTCAATAGAATTCGCACTATCCTTGGGAAACATTGATTGCTGGTTGTGACAGGAATGAAATTCAGTCAATGGAACATCCATAACACGTACGAATACAGACGAATCAAGACTTCCTTTAGCGATGGTACGAGCTTGCTCTACAACATCGAGAAAGGATTGTTCACTTTCCCCTAACAAACCTCGAAGGGAAAATCGTGGTGTCGGACCAGTAAACCATTGGTCGATGGGACTTGTTACAAGCCCTGAAATAAAGTAATTGTTGACCTCGAGAACGTCGTGTCGGGGTTGTGGCGCATTATCGTTGGATGGATTTGCGGCCGAAGTCTCTGATAAGAGTAATGTCATCTGACTGAAGCTCCTACTGAATATTGGGCGTACCAAAACGAAGCCAATGAAGGAACGCCCTGAATCGAAATAACTCCTGACGCGCGGTGGTTGCAAGCCAGGCCGATAGAACAATCATTCGCATCGTCATTTCGAGACATGTATTAATATCTTTGAGGGTCAGCTCGAAAGGGGCATATACAGACCTTCACAATCTTCTGAGTTGAATTGCATCTCAATCGCCAAATGGAGGTTTACCAACAATTGTGCCCATCCTTGAATCTCTTCTAATACAAGGTGTAAACGTTGACAAGCAGGTGTAATCCGCTTTTCCGAATAGTCACGCAATTTGACCAATGCTTCCGTCATGGTTGACTCCCACTTGAGAATACCCTAAGAGAAGTTGAATACCTTGCAAAGCAATCCACAATACTCCTTACTCTTTCACTCATTTGTTCCCCGCTGCCCAGGAAATCTAAAAGGGAGTCGGTAGCTCTTCCCGTAACCAACAGGGTTGTCAGGTCTAAAATTGCATTCGGTTGTCCCTCTGCAAGAAGAATTTACTCAACTTTGAGGATGACAACGCGAGCTAGACTTACGACCAAATTGATCTTTTTGTTTCGCCTCCAATGCCTGAATCCACTTGGAACCCAAGTGACATGCCCCACTGAAAGTTTCCGACCCTAACCAAGTTGTATGCATGTCTTTGACAGCATTCATACAAAACCATATCAATTCCCTAGCAGTGGAGGAGAGTTTGGCCATGTCTCGGATGTGTCGTTTGCCTAGTAACGTAGCATCGACGATGATGGGATGCAACGACGTAGCAATGGTTTCTTGCATCCTGGCCGCATAATGAACGATAAAAGTAGATTTTGTTCGACCTTTGACTAATGATTTGACAAAGAGATCTGACCCCATTGCGATACTTCCAAGGGGAAAGGTACCATCAAGGTAATAATGCATGAAACCACAACTGTCGGCAAGAATTAATAAACTATTGACATTGAGTTTGTCCACTTCGCCTTTTTGCTCTTCAAGGGTGTCGACGGATTTCCTTGTCAATGGAGTACTGATTGAAGCTGAAAGAGGATCCGAAGGAAGTGTTGGCCATTCGTCGATGACAGAGGGAGATGCTTCCTTTCCAATGGGTTTTGTATGTGTACCTTGAAATGCAAAAAGGTCGGTTGCCCTGATTGCGTTTTAACAATGAGCCGAAGTCATATTTGCGACAAAGAAACTGACGTTAACCGCTGTGTATCATCCTGAAGCGCATCAAGGAGGGGTAGTGTTCGGAGGATGGAATGGGCTGTACCCGTCTAGATATCACATCATGCCGATAAAAAATGCGCAAAAGAGAAAAACGCACGATAACATCATTTCTTTGCAAGATATCTGGGATAGAGCTGTTACTCGCGGGCCGAGCCTCGCGAAACCACCACACGCCGATCATCTTGCATGGCTGAGATTGTGAAAGTCGATGCAAGGGTAGGGTAAATTGTCTTGTGCCATCTTGTAGGGAATGGAGAATGACGAGGGGAGGATTGTGGACAGCAACTATCGACTGGCCTGACTTGAAGATAAGCTAGGACATCGAAAATCGAAAGAAAGAATATACCGTCTGGACTCCAGGCAATATCGACTATGTCTATGATAGTACTTTCGTCGCCAACACCAACATCAACTTCCCAGATTTTCGACCCATGGCTGTAGTTCCATAGGCCTAGTCTATCTCGTCCACCAAGTCGTGAGATGAGCACGATTAAGTCTTTATCAGGACAACATGCAGAGGCCAACAACCGTGTAGAAGGCGGCGTCTGCAAGACACCTAGGGCAGAGAATGCGCTTGTAACATCCATAGATGCATCGATCACGTGTATTTCGGGGAGGTTTAAATTCTATCACTAAAACCTTGATCGCTCCCTTTATGATCACATCAGTTTCCTTCGACCCCTACCCTTTCCTCTTTCCTGCCTTCCCTTCCCAATCACGATCAAACGCGCCCCCACTATGTGCAGTTATCCTTTGTCGTTTGTTTTTCATTTTTGGCCGAGTAGGTTTCTGAGGCAAACCTATCTTTACTGGTCTCGCGGATTTCTTGGCTGATCGAATAGCGGCGTTCATGGCTTTCTCTTCGCCTGACTTGGCATCATCTTCTATCATCATCTTTCTGCGTTTGGCTCTGCGAGAAAGTCCTGCAAACTTATCTCTTTTTGGCTGCTATAACACATAATTAAAGGATATGCCATATAGCGAGCAACCTTGTCCAAACTCACGGGTTTTTTTCCTTGTGACTTATCACCGCCATCCTCGTGTAGCTTTTTGCTGAAGGCTTATGATATAACGAAAGAAGTTAGGCATCGGATTACGACATATGTTAGCAGGAAATCGAACCTTGAGCGGTCACCTTTTCCTTTCCTGTTTGAAACCAAGTCCTTGCAGGTCGTGAGTAAATCTCGGCCTCGTGTTCCACCATGTTTTCTCCCTTTTTCAGCTCCATCTCTGCTTTGCGGATCTAGGGCACTTTTGAGTAACATAACTACTCAGGAATTCCATCGACGAACCTCTCTTTCTTCCTTTTCGTCACGTAATACTGCTGCAATGTCGTGCTTAAGCTCTTCCAGGTTCTGAACCCATTTGCTAACGACTTCCGCAGGGATTATGCGGTGACGAACTTGATCTTGGCCCGCAGCATGCTTTATCGCGGCTTTGAGCATTTTGCGATCCGCTTCACCAACAAGAGTAACAGACCTAGAGAGAATCAGCTATGTCCATAACAGCGCGTCATATATATATTTACCGTCCCTTATTACCGGCGCGTGCTGTCCTTCCTACACGATGAAGATATTGAGCTAATTGACCAGGCATGTCATAATTTATGACAGTCTCCACTCCCTTGATATCCAGCCCACGAGATGCAAGGTCAGTGGCCAGCAGGTAATCAACTGAGCCATCACGAAAGAGCTGGAGCGCCTTGAGCCGCTGGAGAATAAACTTTCAACACCATATTTGATCTAATTTCAGACTCAACGAACCTGATCTTGGGAAAGATTACCATGTAATTCTTCGCATTTCAGGCCAAGAAGGCTAAAGACAATCCGCATTTGATGAGCCAGCTTTTTACTTCGGAGGAAAATGATGACGTTGGTCTTGAAAGTGCTTTTGCATAGAGCCACAAGGAGGGCTGAGCGTTCGGATTCCTTGCCGGCACGAACTCGAACGAATTCCTGGAATAGGCCGCGAGCAATGCTTCGTTTAGGATCCACAAATAGTCTTACAGGTTTGTTCAAAGACATCTTGACGAGCTCATCAACCGAATCGGTCATAGTTGCCGAGAACAGCATGGTTTGTCGAGACAACGGACAGTGTTTGATAATCTCCCCGAGTTCGTCCGCAAACCCATCAGACAGCATTCGATCGGCTTCATCCAGCACTAGGACATCGAGTGTATCCAATGTGAAAGAGGGAGAATTCTGTACGTGGTCAATCAGACGGCCGGGGGTTGCAATGATTATGTCAGGTCGTAGGCGAAGGGCAGCTTCCTGTGATTTGACGGAGAGACCACCTAAGATCGATCTTTCTTCAAGAATTATGTCAGATAATAAATATATGACTCACCAACGACGAGACAAATACTGATATCTGTGTGTGTAGCCAGCTTTCTGCCAACATCAAAACATTGTACAGCTAATTCTCTGGTGGGGACCAAAACGACACAACGGATGGCGGCGGCATTTTTGCCTTTCTCGCGATATAAAAGACGCTCTAAGATCGGTATCATGAAGGCTGCAGTCTTTCCAGAACCAGTAACAGCTCCGCCAACGACATCCTTGCCAAGAAGTGCAACTGGAATAGTAGCAGCTTGAATTGGAGTTGGCTTAGTGAAACCTAGCGTTGTCAAAGCTTTAAGGATAGGTCGCGAGAGATTCATCGACAGGAAGGAGCTATGGTTTTCACTGGGCGTCATCTCAGAGTCAAAGAATGCAGCTTTCCTATCTTTATCGACTTGAGTTTCGAGTTCTGAGTCGTCGTCAGAAGAGGACTCTGTGTGTCCGTCTCCCTCATCCTCTTCTAGAGGACTGAACGTATGGAGATCTGATTCGGACGTTTCGCCAAACTCGCTAACATTGTCCGACATATATTCATCGGATGTGTGTCCGCCGTTGCTAGTATCGTCGTCTTCTCTGTGACTCAATTTACGCTTTCCAACTAGGCGATGTCGGGCAATTATGTCGTCGACGGAGATTATGTTCTGGGAGAGAAATGAGAATACAGAAGAAAAAGATAGGATCCAAACCAACAGGCTTCGTTCCCGCGTCAATAAATCCTACGTGACCTCCAGTGGAATCAACATCATATGGGTCCCCAGAAATGTCAAAAACAAATTCTGGATTCAAAGTGGCATCTTCAATGCCCTGCTTCAGCGCTCTTCGATTTTGAGAGATATCAAACTCCTCAGAGTCAGATTCTAGGGTCATGATATAGTCAGCCATCCGGCATGTGTCACTAAATGACGGAATGGAGTTGTAGGTATACAAAAGTCGAACCACGAAAATCAGCTTGATCGCGCGGGCACGTGTTGAGTAAATCACTGGGTGCAGGAACAATGTTCTTCCACAGTAAAAATAATTTAATAATTGATTTCAAAATTTTATTTGAATATTTTTGTCAAAACCAGAGAAAAAATATTGTAACCAAACGTATCCATCATCTGAATGTTTTTGTCAGAATAATAGGAAAAATATTGTAACTGAACAGCACCTTAAGCATCAAGGGGAGCTGTAAAAATGTAGATAACAACTCTGTTTGTTCTCACCAATGTGAACTGTACTTTTCTTGGTGCTGCTTGAGTTTTTGCTGGTGTCAACTTTTGAAATCAATTGGATTATTTTTACTGTGTTTTTTTTCATTGTTTTGCAAAAGAATATTGTTCCCTGTACTCGATGAATTATATGCTGCATGATGATGTTTGTTTATACTGCTGAGAAGCTATACAGAGCTAAAGGGTGAGGATGAAGTATGCTAGTACTCTACTCTGTTCATAATATATGTTTTCTGTTTGTTCCTTTGTTGAACTCCTCACAGATATGATTATTGGCACATATGGTACAGTGGCTCAAAAAACTGTTCCAATGTTTTATACTTTTTGAAAGATGACATTGGCATGAAGGATTGGAAGTACCTAAAATTCTGGTTAAAACATGTAAAATACCATGGCATTGTAGCTACAAATTGCATTTAGGCATATGTAATTTAAATCAAAACTGACAGAGCAGTGGCCATTTTAAAATATTCACTCATTGGGACAGTTTTTTGGGCTTCTTTGACTTTGCAGGTTTATCCATATTTTAGTCAGAAATAAAAAGTAAGTTGCATGTGGGAATATCAACAGAGTCATGTGACCATGCTTGGTATATTTGGAAGTGGTTCAAGTTGGTTGAACCACACCTTGACTTTCAACCACCATCATGAAAGCTACTTCTCCTGCACAATGCTCTACTATTGCTTCTCTTCTTGCTCAAGGGTATTCTCTGCATTAGATTGAGGCTAAAACTGGTATAGAGAAGTCTCCTATTGAGAGAATTAGTAGACAGTTGGAGGTGGACAAGAAAAACCATCTTGGAAGCTGTTCTGCTAAGCTTACTCCTGTTAGGAGACTATTATTTCACATCTATTTCTTGTTTATTTCTTCATCTTTCTTCACCTATTTCACATCTATTTCTTCACTTCTCAGACTTGCTTTCAACCCTCTAGACTTCTGCCTACTTAGTTGGGGGATAGCACAAGCCATACTCCTTTGATTTACTCAGCTTAATACCAGACTCCCTCAGATGTCAAATTGGTCTGAGTTTCAAAAGAGGGAGTTTTTTGGCCATCAAGCCATCATTTACTCCCTCTTTTCAGGCTCAGCTGCACATATGACCCAGACATGTGACCTGCTAAGGTCACATAGACTGTAGAAATGTGACTCAGACATGTGATCCAAACAGATGATCTGGACATATGACCATTACATGTGACTTATATATCACATGACTTACTTTTTATTTTGAGTGTTTGGCAGAGTAAATCCTTAGACTTGTTCCCTTTGAATTTCCCTTTGCCAGCTGTGTGACTTAGCTATAGCCTCCAGAGGTCACCCTTACAATTTCACACAATAAACAGGCTATTGTTCAACAAATCTCAACTGGAAGACTTTATACAGCTGTTCAGGCCACCAATTTTATCAACAACATCATTTCCAACCCTGTCTCTCCTCAGACTGTCTGGAATGTGCTGAAGGAGAAGGGGTATCAGTCTGCTACAAAGAAGAAAGTTTCTATGCTCAAAGCTAGACATTGACAACTATAACTTAAATGGGCTTAAGAGCATTAGAACTGGACTGTGGAGGACTGAAAAAGGTGTTGTGGACAGATGAACCAAAGATTAACAGGATTGAGTCAAATAGGAAGCAGTATGTGTAAAAGCTATGAAGAAAGGCATTTCAAACTGAACTACTACACTTACTGTGAAACATAGAGAAAGAAATAATCTCATGGTATGGGGCTGTATGGGTTGGAATGAGGTAGGAAAGCTGGTAGAGGTGGAGGAGATCATGAATGCAGAGCAATACTGTGAAATTTTGGATGATAGAGTGAAGAAGAGCTTTGAAAAGTTGGAGATGGAGGAGGGCGCCTGCTACTTTCAACAGAATAATGATTCTAAACACAACTCCAAGAGAGCTAACAAGTGGTTTGAAGAAAACAACTTTGATGTTCTCTTGTGACCAGCTCAATCTCCTGATCTTAACCCTATGGAACACCTTTGAGAGTATCAGCTTAAGTAGTATGAAACACCTCATGGTGTGCATGAGTTGTAGGAGAGGGTTGCAAAAGGAGTGAGATGAAATATCACCAGAGGTATGTCAAAGACTAATAGAAAGCATGCCTAGAAGGACTCAAGCAGTTATCAAGGCAACTGGAGGACATACAAAGTACTAAATATCAAAATTAGAGATGCTAAAAAAACTGTCTCAATGAGTGAATATTTTAAAATAGCCATTACTCTATCAGTTTTGATTTAAATTACATAAGCTAAACTACAATTTGTAGCCATAATGCTATAGTATTTTACATGATTTAACTAGAATTTTAAATATTTCCAATCCTTCATGCCAATGTTATCTTTCAAAAAGTATAAAACATTGGGACAGTTTTTTGAGCTATTGTACCTGGCAGCATACTTTAGCTAGCCACCTGCATGACCATTCCTGAGTAGCATTTACCTTGATTATAGTATCATTAATGGACCTTTACTTACATTTTTCATTAGTGGCAACTATTAGAGTTGTTGCTGACCCTTCACTAAGTTGCTGCCTTCATTTACTATAAATACTTTACCTGTTGTCAGTAGCAAATCATTCAATTGCACTGAGCTCCTTTCATCTCACAGCACAAATCTTTAAGTTTATTTGAGGTGCTAAACAATTAGCTGTCTCACTTCTCTCTCTCAGCACTAAAGCTCTTAGCACCCTCATTAATTCTCATCTTAACAGGACCATATGAGTACACTCTCATTGCTGGCACCAATGTTTGCTGCCTCATGCTCTTGATATACATACTTAGCAACAGTGGCTAAGTTTTAGAAGCTTCATAAGCTTACCATTTTTTGTTCACTATTCCCCAGCTTCTTACTGCCTGCTGCCATTGGTAGCAATATCTCTTCAACTCAACACTCAACTTCTCAGTTTTAGGACTGAGTAACTGGGACTTGCCTGAAATTCCCTCAGCAGTTTGTGAGCCCAACACAAAATAAGGTTAAGTACAGCTTACTAAGATAGCATTTAGCTAAATTTTGGGCACATCAACAGCTAATTGCTTAGCATTTCAAGTGAACTTATAGATTTGTGCTGTGAGGCAAAAGAGGCTCAGTATGATTAAGTGATTTGTTATTGACAAAAGGTACAGTATTTATAGTAAGTAAAGGCAGTAACTTAGTGAAAAGTTGGCAATGACTCTAATAGCTGCCTCTAAAGAAAAATGTAAGTAGAGGTCCTTTAATAATACTATAATCAAAGTAAATACTATTCAGAAGTGGTTATGCAGGCAGCTAGCTAACACATGCCACCAGGTAATGTGCCAGATGTCAGTCTCATGACAAGATCATGGCAAAGGTGGGTGCTAAATTGTAATGTAGCATATCAGAAGCAGTAATGGAAAGTGCCAGCTATTGGTCAACTGTCATCATTAAATCAGAAAGGAACATTGTTGAAATTAGACTAGAAAAAGAAAGTATTGCTAGTAGTGATCTGCTAATGATGGTGACAGCTACCAGCAAAGTGTGGAGGTGAGATGCAGGAATAGTGGTGTGATAGCTACTAGAAAGGGCTGAAGTGACCATCAAACATGTTTACATAGAGTGGCACATGTGGACTGAGGGTATGATATGTCACTTGATTAAGATATATCAAGCTTGGGCAGAGTAGAACTGTGCCTTGTGAGAAAGGGGGCTAGCAAGCCAATAATGCCCATGACCTACTATGGAGTGGGCAGCAAGGCTAGCTGGCATGTAAAGATTATAATGTGGCTTTGAGATGTTATGCTAGGTGGTGAGAAGAGGGTAGTAATGCATGGGGGATGGTCAGTAGAGGAATGCTAAAGTCTTGCTGGCCTAGTCTAATGCTAAATGGTGTGTAAATGGCTTGAAATACATTGAGCCAAACTAGGAGCTCATCAGTGCAACCCTAGAAGAAACATCAAAACTACAGGAGTTTTGATGAGAACTAGCTAGTAGATTGGAGCGATTTATACAGCTCAAAATCCCAGATGAATTAGCAGCACTCCAGAAAAAGTATAGGCAAACTAAGTCTGACTATAAGGAGGCCAAGAAACAATGTGGTCCTTGGTCTCACAAGGAGAGATGGAGAGCTACATCTCTATCCCTCATGCAAGACAATTTCTCTCATCTGTGGCAACAATGGTACAATAAGTACCAGGACATTGTAAATGGCACCAATGACAAACTTCTGCCTTGGAAAGAGGTTAATCATAAAATTAACAAGTCAAAACAGTACTTGTATTTTATGCTAAAATGTCTGTGATCCCTCCAAGAACAGCTCAGAGCAAAAATTGATTGCTATGTACAGGCTAAATGGTGGGAGCCATGTGTAGCTAACCAGGCCACACTCCTGTTGTGCATCCCAAAAAAGGATAAACATTGCATTCAGCTTTGGATGCATGCCAGCACAATAACAATACAGTTAAAGATCTAACATCCTTATCTAATCAGAAAGCCATTCATGAAGATATTGCTCAAGCAAAGGTGAGGTCTAAAATTGATTCACTAACATATACAAATAGGTATGGATATGTCTATTGGATATAACAAAAACAGTATTCATAACAATTATGGAGACACATCTTAGTCACATTATGCAGATAGGTGACTGCAACATGCCAGCCACTTTCCAATGCCTTATAACATCCATATTCAGAAACATCATTAGACAATGGATGCATGTATACTTAGACAACTTTCAAAGACTATGCCAAAATCAGCTTTACTTCAAATGGAAGAAGTGCAAATGCTATGCTGAATGCATAGAGTGTTTAGGACATGTCATTGATGATCAGGATATTTACCATAATGTGACTAAGCTGAATAGGATCTAGAAATAGTGCATCCCTAAAACCTGTAATGATATTTAGCACTTTGTGGGATTGGTAAACTATATTAGCAACTTTTTGCTGGATATATCAGCTTATTTTCTGATGGCAATGACACAGAATGGGTTGCTTTTTTACTGGTGACCCTTGCATCAGTAATGTTTTGAGATAATTAAGTGTGTCTATAATGAGACACCCATTATTCAACTCATTGATCCTCATAAAGAGAACCCCATCTGGCTGATATGTGATGCCTCAAAGACAGGCATGGATGCAATGTATGGATAAGAACCCACATGGCAGACTTGTAGGCCTGCTGGGTTCATGTCAGAAAAGTTCACTAATGCACAGCAAAATTATGCCATGCATGAACTTTAGATGCTGGCTATCCTAAAAGCTCTCCTCAAATGAGAAAGTAAGTTTTTAGGATATAAGATTCAGGTAATAACAGACCATAAAGCTCTTGAGTTTTTCAAAACTCAATAGAATCTGTCTGCTCATCAGTGATGATGGATGAATTATTTGTCAAAGTTCAACTTTGACATAACATATGTCAAAGGAGAACTTAACAAGGTAGTGGACTGTTTATCACACTACTATGAGAGTGACATATCCAAGGATATGCACCATATTTATGACTATGTGCATGCTGATGCAAGAACCAACCCAGAGGGGGATGATTTGCCCTCTCAACACATCTCAGAATTGCATGCACAACTGGATCAGCTACATGCCTGTGTAAACCTGGCAATGGTCTACACTAGTCCATTGCAGGACATAGCAGAATCACATGATCACCTTGATGAAAGGCAGGAGGAAGATACTTTTTCTCTCTCTGGAGAGAAGGATGGTGCTGACATACAATTGGATGACATGTTAGTTACCTTGCCAATGGTTGGTGCTTCTTGTAACTTCACCAACACTGTCTTGTGCCACTGTGTGAGTGCAGGATGTAGCAGAGATACACTGTTCTCTAAGGTGTTAAAACACCCAAAAGACTATAAGACCTTCCAGGTGGCCAACAGACTAATTTGGATTAAAAATCTGATCAGTACTGAGATATTATGTATACCTCAGGACTATCAATTGGTTACCCAGATTCTTGACCAGGCTCATAGTCTGCTGGGCCATTTTGAGGCTCAGCAAACAACAGAATATTTCCATCAATGGCATTGGTGGCCAACTATTATGGCCAACACCCAAGCTTTCTGCATAACCTTTGAGTTATGTCAATGAGCAAAAGGGAGCAATTAGCACCTTGCAAAGAAATTACATTTCCTGCCTGTTCCTACTAAACCTTGGGATTTCATTAGAATGGACTTTATAGGTCCATTTCCAGTATCAAAAGGGTGCAACTATTTATGGATCATTATATGTCATATGACTATTGATTGTGTGGTGTAGCTGTTAAGGAATGGATTACATTTTTTTTTTGAGATATATTGAATCAGAGCATAGTACATTTAATACCAGTGCATATGACTATAACAGTATCTCATCTGTCATGGATCTACTGGCAAGAAATAGTGAGGCTACATGGCCTCTCTAGTTTGATCATTAGTAAGGATAACTCTAAGTTCATATCTAAATAATGGCATGAATTATGTAAGATCTTAGGAGCTAAGCTCCTAATATTAATGTCTTTTCACCTACAAACTAATAGCAGACTGTCAGGAGACCCATCTTTCATCCCTCCTTACCCTTTAATTCTTCTCCAGCCACTCCCACTATGGTTTTTCTTTCTTCAAGCCCTATCAGCCAGTACAACTTTTAGAACTCTAGCTGCACTGGTTCTCTGTCCATAATTTATTTACTGTCGGTTTTCCAATCAGCCACATTGGAACCCTTCTTTCATCTCTTATTCTCACTCTCTACTCCTTCCTTGGCCACTTTCACTGGCTTTCTGTTATTCTATACAGTAGCTCCTACACATCCAGAGCCTTGGAAGTGCTACCTTCAGTATAGAAAATTCCCAGAGTTGTTCTCTTTGGATCTCTCTCTGCCAGTTGTATAATTTAGCCATAGCCTTCAGAGGTTGTCCTTATAGTTCTAGTAAGCTACATTTAGCCTTGTTTTGCATTGGGCTTGCAAAGTGCTGAGGGAGTCCTAGGCAAGTTCTAGTTACTCGGTCCTAAAATATAGTGTTGAATTAAGGAGACATTGCTGCTAGTGGCAGCTGGAGATAAGAAGTTGAGGATTGGTGGATGGAATGCAATAAGCTTATGAAGCTTCTAACACTTAGCCACTGTTGCTATGTATGTCAAGAGTGCAAGGCAGCAAACATTGGTGCCAGTGACAAGGGTGTACCTGTATGGTATCATTAAGACATGAAGCAATGAAGGTGCTAAGAGCTTTAACACAGAAGAAGAGAAGCAGGACTGCTAATTGCTTAGCACCTCAAATGAACTTTAGAGATCTGAACTGTGAAGCAAAAAGAGCTTGGTGCAATTGGATGATTTGTTACTGACAAAAGATATAGTATTTATAGTAAGTAAAGGCAGTGACTTAGTGAAGGGTCAGCAATGACTTTAATAGTTGCTGCTAATGAAAAATATAAGTAAAAGTTCATTAATAATATTATAATCAAGGTAAATGCTACTCAAAAATGATCATGTGGGCAGCTAGCTAAGGTGTGCCACCAGATATTGTGCTTATTTTTGGGATAGGGTCCTAGCAAAGGTAGGCGCTAAATTGTAATGTGGCATGCAAGGACAGAAAGTGCCAGCTGTTAGTCAGCTGTTATTATTAAATCAAAAGCAGGCATAGTTGAAATTAGACTCAAAAAAGAAAGTATTGCTAGCAGTGATCTGCTAATGGCAGTAGCAAATACTAGCAGAGTATGAAGGCAAGATGTGAGGATGGTGTCAGGAGACTCCCCTCTCCATTCCTCTCCTTCTCAAATTTATTCACTATTACTATCTTTCCTTACTTATTTCAGTATGCCAGCCCAAGTTCCAACAGCCAATTATGTCAGCCTTAGTTTCAATGGCTACTTATGTCAACCTTTGACAAGTCAACTCCAGTACAGCCACACTCATTATGGTCAGATGACTAACTGCATGATTATTTTTGAGCTTTTGGCTTGAAAGAATCCTTAGACTTGTTCTCTTTGGATTTCCCTCTACTAGGTGATTAGCTACATTCTGTTGTATTGTAATGGGTTCTAATATACTTTGGATTTTCTTTTGCTAGCTGTGTGATTAGCTGCAACTCCCAGAGGTTGCCTTTACAGATGGTGGCATGATAGCCACTAAGAAGGGCCAAAGCGTTCATTAAATGTCAAAGTTTAAAATGGAGTGGTACATAAAATGAGGCAGCATGTGCAGATAAAGGGCATTATGCATTACATGATTAAGATGTGTCAAGTTTGGACCTAATGGGAGTGCAATTTGTAGAGAAGGGAGCCAGCAAACTGATAGTGTTTGTGATCTACTATGGAGTAGGTGGCAAAGCTAGCTGGCACATAGATATTGTCTGTAGCTTCTAGGTGTTGTACTTGGATGTAAAAAAAAGATAGTACTGACTGGGAGACTTGTCAGTAAGAAAATGCTGAAGTCTTGCCACCTGATTGACATTTACATATACTTTTTCTTCTAAAGAGAATAGTTTAGTTATTGCAGCTTATGTGCTGCTTTTTGCAAGATTATATGTTACATTCAGATGCATCTATCACATCTATCTTTCTGATGCTCAATTAGAGCAAACATATGCTCATCCTCATCATCACAAGTATAGTAGCTGTTAAAAGAGGAGTTGTGTAAGACACAAGGTATATGTTCAAAAACAGGATGAATTAGAAAACTGGTGATAGATATAGACATTGATCGAAGCTCAAGCAATCTCAGTCTATTATACACAGACTGAGGTGAGCTGACATAGTCTAATACCATAAAATACGTACTTACACATACAAGTCATTGTATCTGCAATAGATACACTTATCAATATAGTCTATTATACACAGACTGAGTTATTGTATCTGCAATTGTAGCTATTATCATATATGTCTATAATAATAATCTCAGCATTGTTCACTTTTAATGTTGCTTTTAGCTACTGCTATATGAGAAGCATGTACTTGCACTCTTAGTACCTTACATTCCTTAGAGAAGTGGCCTGTTCAGCCATAGTTATAGTACTATAGTGAACCACTACTAAGCTTGTAGCCCAGATTACTGCTGCCAAAGACAGCCTTGAAAGGACCCATTTGTAGTAGAGCATCCTATGTCATTTTTGGCCCTTTACTAATACATTACTTGTTAGGGAACTACTATTTTACTGCTACTTCTTCACTTCTCAGCTGCTACTTCCTCACTTCTCAGCCCTGCTCTCTACTCTCTGGACACTTCTCAACCTTGCTCTCAACCCTCCAGACCCTGCCTACTTGGTTTGAGGGACAGCACATGCCACACTTCTGGAATTTATTTGGTCTGAGGCCAAACTCTTTCAAGCATCAACTTGAGCTGAGTTTCAAAAGAGGGAGTATTTCTGACTAACTTGCCATTATTTACTCTCTCTTTTTAAACTCAGCTGCACATGTGACCTCAGCATGTGACCTAGACCTGGAACCCAGACATGTAACCTCAAGCAGGTGATCTGGACATGTGATCCTTACATGTGACTTATATATCATGTGACTTACTTTTATTTTCTGAGCACCTGACAAGGTGAATCCTTAGACTTGTTTTCTTTGGATCTCTTTTTGCCAGGTGTGTAGTTGTTATTGCTTACTTCTATTACTTATACATACACTAATACACTTTGAATCTCCCTTTGCTAGCTGTGTGACTGAATCATAGCTTTCAAAGATTGCCCTTACAGCTTCAGACCAGGCCTATGGCCTGCTAGCAGCATCCATTACACTATGAACCATAGATTGCAGTTCTGTTCTATTTCAAAATACTTTGCCAGGAATGTTTCAACCTATACAGGTTAGTGGGTTCTAGTTACACAGCAAGAACTGCACTGATCATAGTGTGTTGCAGTCCATGTAGACTACTCATAGCAGATAGCATATGCTAAGAACTTGGTTACAGTGTTGACCTTTGGTGACAGATTGTTGTTATAAATCTGGTACATTCCTAGGGAACTGTACCTTGTAATGAGCAACAGGCTTGTTGCCCTTTGCCAAGCCCTTTTTTGATGCCTGGCTGGATGGCACCACTGCACCATCCTCGGGAGGAGGCATAGGCTTTGGCAAGCCTATGGGTACTATTGAGACTGGGTTCACGGACCCCATCACAATTACTTTGGAGGGAGGGGGCATAATACCCTTCCCTTTCAACTTTGAGGGGGTAGAATCCCCCATCTCCACATCCTCCCTTGACAGGCCAAGATCCTTGTAGGGCAATGCAGGTTCCCTATCTCCAGGAGTAGTCTGAAGGTCCTGTCAACGGACCTTCCATGGTGAGTCTCCGACTGGAGAAGTGACTCTCTTTCCCAGTCCCATTGCAGAGCGATAGAGGTCCGATCAGGCCTCATCCCTCTGACTTTGAGCAATGTCAAGTTCATTCAGAACTTGAGTGAGTGCAATTTGCACTACAGGGTTCTTGATATGTCCATCCAAATGTTCTCTGGTACTCCAGCATTGTGGAGGCACTGTAGCAGATGAGCAACTTGCTCATCTGCCTCCACATTAGACAAAGACTCATGAGCCTTCGCTTTTTCCTTTGCTTTCCCTTTCCTCTTTGATCCAGAGGCGTCACTAGTATGCTCTGGATACTTAGAGCTACAAGAGGGCACTGACAATTCACTCACTATCAGGGGTACTAATGTGGTGTTGTCCATGTCCATTGCATGGGGAGATACAGGGGCAAACCAATTGCAGCTTATCCTGGGGTTTATCTAAGTGGCAGGTACTTGAGGACCTGCTGAAAATGCCTGAGTTGCCACAGGTACCTGTGGCAACACATATTGGCCAAACTCCTGTAACCATATAGGCTGTATGGGCACTGGCTGTCTGCCAAAGAACGCCCCCTAGTATGCCGGTGGTTGTACCTGTCATGAAGAGGCCTCTATGAATTATGGGGGGGACAATGTGCATCCCCTTCATGACCCCTCAATGCTCCATATGCTGGCAGGGCCACATCTTTTCTCCTTCTTCTTTTCCCCCCCTTTTGAGCCACTGGCATGGCTAGAACTGTTGTGGGGAGGCAGGCCTGAACCCCCTCCCCAATTACTCAGGTTTGGTTTCTTGGACAGAGTAGCGTGATGTCTGCAGCGCAGATCGTAGTACTCTGTGGTAGATGGAGAAAAAAGAACTTTGTGCAGGCAACCCTTTATTAACCCAAATTGGCTGACTAATACAGCATCTATTGCCAGCATGCACCGGCATTAGCCACAAGTTGGCTAATATATCAGCACGCCACAGTCTAGAATTCCATGGCTTACTAATGTGACTTGCTTTGTCACACTAGTTGTCCAGGGCATTTTACCCCCTGGACCTCTAAATAGCAGTCAAGGGCCTCTAGGTCCTTGCACACCTCCAACAACTCCCAAGTTATATTCCTGAGGCTCTATTAAACCTCAAATTCCAGGCTGGAATTGGTCCACCAATGACTTATAAGGTCATTTACAAACCATTCCTGGTCATCAGGGGCACCAAAGTTGTATGGCTGCGGCATCATCTGATTTGGAAATCTAGCATTGTTGGTGGCCTTATAAGGCTACAACAGGGATATGTAGAACTTGGGATGGAGCCTATGTATATGCAGGGCTCCTGGAAGTTCCAATGTATAGTTGGTGTCAGGAGACTCCCCTTCTCTCATCCTTTTCCTCTGTTATATCTATTCTCCCCGGTGTCCCCATACTTACATTATTCCATTGATTACTTACTTTTAGTCCGGAG
>JAGGAT010000533.1:0-25593 GCA_017657195.1 Termitomyces sp. T70a | reverse complement strand
GAACTCTCCGGTTGAGGATCTCATCCGGACCTGTTTCATGATCTGTATCTGAGGTATCAGGTGCTTCCTCAGGGACCATCTCTATGTAGGCTGAGAACATTGTTCTCCTCCCTAAACCTGATGATGGGCCAGCTTGCAATGGAACTGGCTCCTCTACATAGGGTTTCCTATAGGCACCCTGCGCACCTGTCGAGGTGCATTGAGGTTGCACAGTTCCAACAACAGAGCTCTCTCATAGCTCGGTCTGGCTCACCGCACGACACACACTGGAAGAGACTGCTCTAGTCTCTCCACCTTGTATGGACTGTCGACCATCATCTGATGGTCGAATGGGTGTAGTGGAGAAAAGGCCTCCTGGCATTACTCCACCTCCCACACCCATGGCACGACGTGACGTGGCATCACTTTCTACTCCCTGTGGAGTGCTCTGGAGCGCTCCACTTGCCAAGTTCCCAGGATCATGCCCAGAACCTCCTCTCTCTGTGGACATCGATATGCCCACACACTACTATAACGGAGCAATACCATTTTTAGTGAAATCACTGATGGTAATGTAGAACTTCTTTTAAGGAAGTTCGGTCGCTTGCCGTAGCAAAGATAGTCAACGTAGGTTGACTTAAAAAAATGTAACGCAGTTACTGAGCCTTTCACGCACAAGACCGTAAGTCAGAACCTATCAATTGATTCTGGCTACGGTTGTGCAAAAAGACTACTTGAGGTTACATAAGTAACCTCATGACTTATATAGTAATTACATAACAGCTAAGTAAAATAATAACTATAAGTAATAATACTGTATTCTAGTGCTGTAACAGGCACAATCCGTTACACTTCCATTGTTACATCTACATATATATACAACTGTACAGCAATAGAGCACTCTCAGTCAAATATACTTGACCTGAGAGTTAGCCAAATTATTTATTTATTACTGAGAACATATCCTAAACATAACTACTTGTGCAGATATGCTTACAAATACCTGTCAGGTAGTTACTCAGTCAAATATACTTCACCTGAGGATATACTTATGGATACCTGTCAGGTTCTAACAGGTTATGGGCCTTTGCTGAATATGAGCATACTCAGAACTTAGACAGCATCCAAACAGAACCTCTACCCTTCACATCATCACACTCTTGGCCTTTATTCTTGGAACCCTGCAGGAACCAATCACATGCCCACACAACCCTTGTTCTGCTCTTCACACTAGGACCAAGGACAACAGACAGTCTTTATCACTCCACGCGGGATCTTCCTCCCCATCACACACAAATTCATCACTATGTCCACTGTGACTCTTGATGCCACCTACTCCCATGTCTGGCCAATTAAGCTTAATGCCCACTGGCCAATCTCCAAGACGCCTTTTGATCAGACGACGGGTGAGTTTACCAAATGGTCAACAAAACTTGAAATCTTCCTCCAGCAGAGCGGACTCGACTGCTACATCTTTGTGCCCAAAAAACACCCCAAGCTGCTAATCACCAGTCCTGATCCAGAGACCAAGCCCAACACATACGCCAACTGGCTCTGCAACAATGGCCTCATTATTGGGGTGATCCGGGCTGCCATCTCTGAAGCAGAGCAGGAGGGGTTGGTTACAGATGGCACTGCCAAGGAATGTTACAATGCCCTGAAGGTGAGGGCTCACCGCAAAGGACCCATGAAACAGGTTGCTCTCATCTGGGAGTCACTCTCCACGTACGCAGTTGTTGCTGAACCCATTGATCCCATAGCTCAACACATTTGTGATGTGATTGATCATGCCTTTGCTATAGGTGCCATTGACAAGGACTTGTTCAAGAGCATTGCACTGCTCAACTGCATTAATGACAAGGCTTTTGAATCCCTTCAGACTCAGGTCTCCCAGGGTCTTGCAGACTCCATGGCCGATACCCTGTACAAAGCATACCAAATTCGGAGGCTGGTCCAAACCATTGACAGCCTAGCCATGCTCTCCAAGACTGGGACAGGTGACACTGCCCTGGCTCCTTGCAACTCCAAGAGCACTCACAATCACCCCCCCCAACTTCCTGTGTTGCACCATTTGCTATGCGTCTGGCGCCTCCTGCTGTGGCCACACCAAAGAATGGTGCATTTGACCCAGGGGAGGGATGGCCAGCAAAACCATTGAGGAATCCAAGGCAGCATGACTTGCCACTCGAGGAGG
This sequence comes from Termitomyces sp. T70a, assembly GCA_017657195.1. Lineage (NCBI taxonomy): Eukaryota > Fungi > Basidiomycota > Agaricomycetes > Agaricales > Lyophyllaceae > Termitomyces > Termitomyces sp. T70a. The sequence continues at coordinate 23,420 of JAGGAT010000533.1, read as the reverse complement.
AGGAAACAAAGGAGGGAAGTCATCGAACAAGACAACTGACACAAACACTATCAAAAATGGCCTAGCTGTCAAAGGGCTTGACGGTCAAGCTTATATTGTCAATATGACACACCTTCAGAAAATACAGCTAGATTCCAAACCGGCCAATTTCGCTGGGATCGTAGACTCTACCTCCAACAGCTCAACCGATTTCTTTGAGTACTAAGGCTTTATGGCAATCAACAATAATCTTGACCCCACCGACTGCAAACCAAGGGCCAGCATCAACTGGAATACTCACATGATCCCGATGATTCCTGGCTACAAAACCATCTTGGCAACCATGGCAGTGGTACCTGGAAATCCATACAGCACCACGTGGCTTGTATTAGTCACCAAAAAACCATTCTACATGGATTCCAGCGCAACAGTACATATCTCCCCATGTGCTTCTGACTTTGTTACACTAAAACCCATACCACTGCGTGCGGTGAAAGGGGTCGGTGGAACTTCCATCCAGGCAGTCAGCATAGGACAGATTCACCTCCAAGTACAGAACCAGACAGAAATATACCTGGAAAACGCCTTGTACATCCCCAGCTCCATGGTACAACTAATTTCCATATTAGCCCTGACCATAGGCATGCATGCCATGAATACCTTCAGCCAAACTGGCATCACCATCCTTGACAAGGATAGCGGCACTCTCCTTGCAGCCGGCCCACTCATCCCAGGACAACAACTCTATACATTGGAACTGCAGTCAGCACTAACGGAACATGCAATGACCACTACCCAGACACCTATCAACCTTGACACATGGCACTGGCGCCTTGGACACGCAAATTACCAGGTTGTTGCCACTATGGCCCACGCAGGCTTGCTTCCAGGTACGCCGTCAGCTTTCCTCCTTGCACAACCTAAGTGTGATGCCTGCATCATTGGCAAACAGACACAAACACTGGTGTGCAAGGTACGGGAGGAGGGGCGTAGAGCAGATAAAAAGCTGCAGATAGTCTGGATAGATTTAGCTGGACCAATGAGTGTACAATCTCGCACTGGGAACAAATACATTATGGATATTGTCAATGATTACACAAACATGCCCTGGTCAATACCTGAGACAGGCCTGAAAATCTGGATCTATCAAACAGGTCATGACAGTGAGTTAAAGAGCCATCAAATGGAAAAATGAGTAACGTCAACGGGGACTTGGCACGAGTTTGCAGCATCTTACACATCAGAACACATGGGGTGCATTGAGCAGATGCATAGAACACTACAAGGCAAAGCCTGCACAATGAGATTAGCTGCTAAGTGCCCAGACTCATTGTGGGATGAGTTCTATCTAACAGCAGCACACCTACACGCAAAAACAGCAACAAAATTGTTAAATGGAAAAACACCTTTTGAGCTATGGTATGGGTGCCCCCCCGACTTCTCTTACATGCATGAAATTGGTTGCCACGCATTTGTTCTTATACAAGATCAATATAATCCAAAGATCAATGCATGGGCAATATAGTGTATTCTCATCAGGTATGCACAAAATTCAAAAGCATACAGATGTTATGATCACAGAACTTGACGAGTCTATGAGTCCTATCATGTCCATTTTCTTGAACGTCACGATGGACACCCAATCCCAGCGCCAATCAATTGAACAATGCCCACTACGCCCACAGTGCCAAGCAAACTGACATCAATCAGTGGGATCAAAGAAGGATCCACTGACGCTCCCTTTTTATCAGATGATGACAATGAACCAGCCATGACACCTTTAACTACACATGCACCCCCTGCACCCGGCATCTGTGAGGCCCCATTGACCAATGCACCTGAATAGGCACACCCTCAATGATCTGGCCAGACTCAAGTTCCAACAGCCAGGGTGAAACCAGACAATCCACCGACTAGCCACCTTGAACTAGCTGTACAGGAATCCCATGCAGCTGGGGAACGACTAAGAGCTGCCAGGAGCAAAAAGTGACAAAATGGTAGTGATGCAATGGAACAGGTGCCTCCACCCCCATTGGTGACAGGAGGAGACAACAACAAACCACCCCTTGACTTTGCCAACCTCACATCTTCTGAAGCAATTGAACACTTGCTGGCTGTAGCCAAAGCGTTGGGGGACCCCACGTTCATAGACCTAGGAGACGAGCCCAGGAACTGGCATGAAGCTCTGGAATTGCCCTACACCAAGGAATGGGAGGCTGGATATTGTGATGAACTATGCTCTCTCAAAGAAATGGGCGTATACAAACTGATCCCTCGTAGCAAAGTCCCAGCAGGCCACAAAATTCGTAAAGGGAGACCCGTGTTCAAAGTCAAATGCAACAAAAAGGGACAGGCTGTCCGCTTCAAGGTCCAGCTAGTCTTCAAGGGGTATGGCAGATATATGGACAAGACTACTCATGGACAACTTTGCCAACCACACACATGGAGTCATGGCAAATACTGTTGCACCTTGCAGCAGCACAAGGTTGGGACGCGGCGCAAATAGACATAAAGACGGCATTTCTCTATGGACTCCTCCATGAGGAGGAGACTCAATACATGATGCAACCCAAGGGCTTTGAAGAACCAGGGAAAGCGGACTGGGTATGGTGTCTACTATGCAGACTCTATGGCATGAAACAAGCAGGCCACATTTGGAACCACACCCTCAACAACAACATGCTATTATGGGGTTTCACTCAATTATCCTGCGAATTGTGTGTATACTACCATAAAACTGACATGGGCACGATAATAGTGGCTGTACATGTTGACGACTTCCTATCAATTGCAAGTGACAGGGCAGAGAATGAGCAATTCAAAAACCAATTAAGGTCAGTCTGGATGATATCAGACCTGGGACTGCCCAGGTTCGTAGTCAGCATTGCTGTGGAATGGGACCATGACAATTGCACCATGAAACTATCACAAACTGCGCTCATTGACAAAATCATCTCACAGTTCGGTCAATCCGATGCAGCACCGTTGTCACTCCCTATGGAACCGGGCCTCAAGCTTTGGAGGATCGATAGATCTTCTCTCACAAAGGACAAAATCAGTACCCTTGATAAAATGCCATACAGATCCCTTGTTGGATGTCTTCTGTACGTTGCCATCTCCACCCGCCCCAACATTGCGTATGCTGTACAACAACTTACTCAGTACATTGACTCATACACTGGCGTTCACTGGAGGGCAGCCACTCGCCGTACGGTACCTCAAGGGGACAAGAAGGTTGAAGCTGGTGCTAGGGAGTGGCAATACACCTGTTAACCTCACAGGTTTCACCGATTTGGACTGGGCAAACTGCCTGGACACACATCAAAGTGTCAGCAGCTACACCTGGAGTCTGGGCTCAGGGGTTGTATCATGGGCAGCGTGCAAGCAGAAGTCTGTGGCTGCTTCCTCCTGCAAAGCCGAGTGCATGGCCGCCTTCGAAAGTGCCCTACTCAAAGGGTTTGGGTATGACACAATGACCAATCCGACAACCATTCTCTGCAACAATAACGCAGCAATCAATCTTTCAGAGGACCCCACACTCCACGTGTGGGTCAAACACGTCGACATCAAGTACCATTTCCTGCGTGAACACGTCCAGGCCGGTGAGTTGTGCATACAATACATAAACACAAAATACAACGTTGTGGACCTGTTCACAAAAGCCCTGGCTGCACCTCTTTTCACGCATCTCCGCAACCTGCTAGGTCTACCATGAATGCCATGACTCATGCAAGGAGGAGAATCACAATCACAATCACACATCAAAGTTTCCGGTGAGGAGGAGTGTTAGTGTTGTACACTGACAACCACGACGTTGTCATTGTTCCACTCCCCTTTCTCCCTTCACATTCTTCTCCATTATCACATATTAACCCTTACTGGCCACTCGGACTTATCCCCTTAACCCTTAGTGGCCACCAGGCTACGTCTCTTCCATTGTTACATCTACATATATATACAACTGTACAGCAATGGAGCACTCTTGTCAGGTTCCACTGACTACAGGGGCTTCCAACTGTAAGCGGGTCCTTACTAGGCGGACTCGACATCTGAGGGAGTAGTCCCGGACAGAGAGCAAGAGTTTCGGAGGAAGTCCGGATGGGTGGGAGGTGCTCCAGAGGTGTGCAGAGTACTGGGGAATGAACAAGAGGGTGTCGGGGTTCCAGGCGAAGTCCGGAAGCGAGGGAGGTGGTACGGGAGATGTGCAGAGGCGAGATAAGAAAAACCAGGAGACTGAGACAAAGTCCAGGAGACTGAGATGAAGAAAGAGAAGGAGACTTAGAGAGAACTGGGAGACTTGGAGAGAAAAAAGATATAGATTGGCAGACAAGTTAGACAGACAAGCTCGTACAAAATGGAGGTATGACAAAGTAACGGCAAAGGTAATATCAAGACTACTCTAACGGGGTGCTACCTACAGGTTTAAATAGGGAGGTCCGGGACTGGGTCGGGGAGGCTTTAGGCCGGGAGTGATGATCGGGGTCGGTGCGTGGGGCTGTGTATCCGAGGTATTGAATGGCGCCGGAGATGATCATGCAGGGCACCCAGGGGTGGTTGCATGGGAAGCCAGATGATTGGTGGGTGTTTGGGTTGGTAGGTGGGATAGGGGGGTTGATTGGGGGTTTTTGGGGTGAAGGCGGGTGCCGGACTTGATGAGGAGTTGATGGGAGTTATGCCGGGGTGCCAGGGCTGATGGGAGGTGTGCCGGGGTGCCAGTTTTGATGGAGATGTTCCCCTTGGGTTGTCGGTGAAGGTCCTGTTGTCCCGGGGTGGTTGGGGGAATCTGGTGGGCGTCTGGGGCTCAGGGTTTAGTGTGCGGGTTGTGACAACCCTCAGTCAAATATACTTGACCTGAGGGTGAGCCAAATTATTTACTTATTACCGAGAACATATCCTAAACATAACTACTTGCGCAGATATACTTACAGATGCCTGTCAGGTAGTTACTCAGTCAAATATACTTGACCTGAGGATATACTTACGGATACCTGTCAGGTTCTAACAATATCACACAGCAATATCACATTGTGACACTGCAGGTTTGCTCTGGCCACCCCTGGCCACCCCTCTTATTTCACATTTGCTTTGTCTCAACTCCCATTGTCAACATTAAATATATATATACTTGTTACAATGAACACTCTCAGTCATTTATATCATGGACTGAGGGTGAGTGGAAATAGTTTTACTTATATGATTAGATAAACTAACTGTACTGTAGACACAGGCTGACTTGTCTGTGATTATCTAGGAATTAGATTCTAACAAGAGACAAAATTACTTCCATATTAAGACTAATGTATATTGGGTCTAGCTACAAGCTATATACTGTAGGAGCAGCAATGGTATATCTCAGCCAGATGCAATGGATTCCAAGACTTTATAGGTAGTAGTGGAGCAGGAGAGTGATTTTATTTTAAAGGATTATGAAAGCTACCTGTGCAATCCATAGTTAGACAGAATCAACAGTTTGGGGATGCACATGATGTGTGATGACCAAGTAATAGCTAGGATGGCCAGGACAACCTGGTTGATATGTGATGGTGGACATAATGGGCATGTGACATGGTTGTAAGTGGCACAATAGGCAGAGTGGTGCAAGAGTTAGGTAGGAGTTCCAGGGGTGGTGTGAGTTGTGACAACTGCTGACAACCAGTTGTGTTTCCTTACGAAAAAGTGAAAAAAAAAATCTGTGATTCTATTTTGACTGTGTCAATTTCTAATAGAAAGTCTTTGAACAAAGGAAATTTGCCTTTTTATAAGTAAAAAAAAAACAGATGAAAAGTATCTTTGACCCTTCCCCATCAGAAACAGATTCTGGCCACAGCAGTGTCGGTTGGGTGGTTGTGGTTTTTATTACTCACTGATGGAAGCCAATTGTGTTTATTTGTTGGAAGAGATGATAAAAAACCATGTTATGCCATTTAATGTGTCAATTGCTAATGAACAAAGTCTTTTATCAAAGGAGAGTCCTTTTTTTTTACAGTAAAAAGCAGACCCAGAGATAGATGGCAGATTTCTTTGATTCTTTCTTCATCAGAAACAGGTTTTGCAGCAGTGGTTGTTGTCACTATGTTACTATTCTGATCTATCTAGGCTAAACAAATAGATAAGGACTGTCAAGTGTTGTGAGATTGATTCGCCACCAGCATCGGAAATCTCCGGTTGCCAAGAACTTGCGGCGTAAGTAGCATTCGTAAGGACCTTGGTTTTCACTTTCTTCACTTTCTCCTTATTGCCACTTGCTTTATCCTCGCTTCTCCGCTCAGGATGCCATGAGTGAATAGGCCTCTCTATACGCTCCGCCGTGTCGGCAATCTCTTGCTCTCGTATTTTTGAAAACGTGCACACACACACGCGCGACGTTTGTGAGTCAGGTTATTGATGGACATAAATATCGATAGGTTCAAGGACGAAAATAAAACTCGGATACTTGCGACCTGGGGGGTTTTTTTGCGCTTGTTCTTGCACCTACTATTGTGGTTTATGCTGGAAGTGGTGGGACGAACCTCGTACTCATGATCGATCTCTATGTCGCAAACCTTCGTATCTCTCTTGTACCTGGTCAACCTAAAAATCAGCTATGATAAATAGAGTTCTCACACCCAGGCTTATCTGGCTTATCTGGGCCCGCGAGGGCCGAGTCCAAATTAGTCCTTGTGCTGGGTCCTGGCACGCGGCCTGCCTGGCTGTATATAAGAATCACATACGAGGAAAAAAAAACTGAACTAGCAACGGTCTACCAAGCATGACGAATGAACTGACCACGGGCACCCCCGAGGAGAGGTCGAGTATCGAAAAGGCATGCAGAGTGTCGGAGGAGCATGGTGTCGTTCTCGATGGTATCCACGATGGACTCCAGTTCCCAACGGATCAGGAACGGGAGATTTTACGAAGAGTCCCCGATTCTGTCCCCTGGAGCGCGTATCGTGAGCTTCACCTAGCCCCCCCCCTCTCTCCCCGCACTTATCGGTACACCATACCAGTCATTGCGTTCGTCGAGTTGGCAGAGCGGTTCTCGGTATCCTAGCCCCGTCTGTGTCCATTCGTAATAGTACTGACAGACAGCACTGAACAGTTCTACGGCTCCTCTGTCGTCTTTGTTAGTTATTCGTTCTCTACGCGTTGCATTGGCTTCTCTGCTGAAAAGGGACACTCCGCAGACAAACTTCGTGCAGCAAAAACTCCCTCCGGGCTCACACACAGGTGCTGGGTTCACACACGGTCAATCAGGTGCCTTAGGTAAAGGACAGCGCGCCTCAACGGGTCTCACGACGTTCTACCAGTTCTGGTACGTCATCCATAATCTCTAGTTCACCCGATTTTTTGCGCCGATGAAATATTTCCATGGCAGGTGCTTTGTCACGCCTTTGCTCGGTGCTTACATCGCCGATACATACCTTGGTCGATTCAACACGATATGCATTGCAGTGGCGATCGCACTCCTTGGCCATATCATCCTCATCGTCTCGGCTGTTCCGGGTGTTATCGAGAATACGGACGCCGCGCTGGTGGTGTTTGTTGTCGCCCTTGTATTGATGGGGCTAGGAACCGGCCTGTTTAAGAGCAATATTTCGCCGTTGATTGCTGAACAATACAGACGCACTCGTTTGTTTGTCGTCTCCACGAAGAAGGGCGAGCGGGTGATAGTCGATCCAGTGATGACGATTTCGAGGGTCTACATGGTGAGCGGGGTTTTTTCCCGAGGAAACTCCTCAGCCTCATTTCAGGGGGAAAACACATAGTATTTCTACTTCTTCATCAATATAGGTGCGCTGATTGGTCAGATCGGCATGACTTTTGCAGAAAAGGTGGTTATTTATGAATTTTTTCTCCGACTCTACGGGCCTTTAAAGGTTTTATCTTTCCCTTTCTTTTGTCAGTATGTCGGGTTCTGGCTCGCGTATACGCTTCCGACGTTTGTATTCCTCTTATGCCCAATCGTGCTTTTCCTCGGTCGCAATCGCTATGTACGCTCCCCACCTACCGGCTCGATTCTCTCAACAGCTTTCCATCTATGGAGACATGCCGCTAGAGGCAGATGGAGTATGAACCCTGTGAAAACGTACCGACAACTTACAGCACCTGATTTTTGGGAGAACGCCAAGCCCAGCAGGTACACTGGTGTAAAACCGAAATGGATGGATTTCGATGACAAGTGGGTCGACGAGGTCAATCGCGGGCTGAAAGCATGTGCAGTGTTCTGTTGGTATCCCATCTACTGTGGGTTGCATGTTATTTCCCTACCTTCTACTTGTTTTCTGACCCAGTTCGATACAGGGCTTACGTATAACCAGTTGAACAATAACCTGACTTCACAGGCGGCGACGATGTCCACGCATGGTCTGCCTAACGACGTACTGTCGAATCTGGATCCCTTTGCCCTCATCATTTTCATCCCTATCTGTGATGTCATTGTATGTGTTTTCCCAATGCTTTGCGGTGAGGCTGGTTTTAATGCAACTCGTCAAGATATATCCGGCGCTTCGCCGTAGTGGATTGGACTTTAGCGCACTCAGGAAGATAACTGGAGGATTTTTCGCTGGATCCGCAGCTATGATCTGGGCAGCAGGTATTTAGCGAATTTGGATGTAAACGAATTCTGACTCTGTCATTAGTTGTTCAGCATTATGTTTACAAGGTAAAGCATTGTAGTGCCAGAGGATAATGTCGAAGATTACGACGAGGTTCTAGACAAATCCTTGCCACTATTCAGCTGCGACCTGCGTCGACGTAGACGGAAATGTCCTCGTCTCTCCGCTGAACGTTTGGATTCAGACGGGATCGTGAGTACCACTTTTGTGTTATCCTTAAAGTCAAGCAGACTTACGGTTGTAGGTATGTCCTCATTGCTTTTAGCGAAATCTTTGCGTCAATCACTGGATTAGAGTACGCGTTCACCAAAGCACCCAGAAACATGCGCTCGCTTGTGATGGCTGTTTACCTCTTCACCTCGGCTATTTCCGCCGCTCTTGGCGAGGCATTTGTCTGTATGTTCTGTTCAAATCACCTTGGTTGTTGACCGTAAGGCTGACGAGGATATCGTTGTCATATAGCACTGTCATCTGACCCGCTGTTGGTGTGGAATTATGGCACTATGGCAGTTCTTGCTGCAATTACGGGGACCATATTCTGGTTGCATGTGCGTCAGCTCGACGCACAGGAAGACGAACTTAACAGCTTGACCGGACAAGCGGATGGTGTCGTTACGATGTCTTGAATACCTGGATTATCGTGGTTCTCGTTTGTAATACATACCTAAGCACTTGCACAGTACGTGACAGGCAGGTTGGACCTTCTTGGACCATGTTCGGGGTGTGCCGAGATACATCACAAGAGATTCTGATGCAAACAATGTTGATGTGTATATGTGCAAAGTAACGAACGCTCAAAGGCTCTGTCAGCCACGCAATGAGCACGTGTTCCCGCCCTGTCGAAGGAAGACGTATCAGGCGAAGGTTCACATTAGACGCTCCGTCGTTCACTGCTCAGCTACACTCCAGGTCACGTTGCGTTTCATCCTCTCCTTCGCTACACCATGCGCCAGCCTAACACCCACCGCCCTGAGCTGGCAAATTCAGCTCGGCGCCGGCTTAGTTTGATTTCCATATTTAACCGCATTCCGTCCTCCCCTCGAGCTATAGTGGAGTCCTCTACAATATCTGCAGCTCAGCCTTCATATTCAATACCTGCGGACATCGTCCGCGAAATTGTCAGTCTCTTGCCTCCCGCTGATGTCTTGAGCTTTAGCTTAACGGTTTGTACTTCTTTCGCATGGGGCATGTGGAAGGAACTGATGTTCTGTCTGTTCAGTGTTCAACCATGCGCAACCTCTTATTCCCGGCTTTGTACGAGTCTGTCTTCTTAGGATCTAGCAGGCAATGCAGAGTTACCCTGTCCATGTTGTCTAATCACCCGGAAATTTGCGTGTATGTTCGAAACTTGAGTGTACGACCTAATTATTACCTGGCCTGGCCAAAGCCAGACGAGGCGTTGGATGAAGAATGGGTCGCCGCAGCAATTTCTCGGATAGCAGAACATCTCACATTGTTAGACACTTTTGACTGGGATGCTCTTGAAGCTCCTCCTGATAGTATGTGGAATTCATTGCGGAAGTGGTATGCCCGCCCTCTGTTTTGACATATCAGGAATCTGAATCAAAACCAGCTGCCCAAAGTTGCAACACGTCTTTAGTAATGTTGGACTAAGACCGATCGACCCGGATAGTCAGGTAATGATTTGACCTTTTGATTCCTCCTTATCCTCATCTTTGCCAGCTCTTCCAATTCTCTGATCTTAAAAGCTTCTCTTTTATCGTTCGATATGGCCTTCGAGGAACAGGTCAGCCTCACTACATTGATTGCAGGGACGTTTCTCATATCTTGAAGATCTCTTTCCCCTTCCAGAAACTCTTCCAACGACGTTTTGGGATATGATTATCCATCGTTGTCCACACCTTGAGGAACTAGTTATCTGCAGTTTTTCTTCTTCAGCTCGTGTTTTCGATGTTCTTCCTATAACTGATGCACGGTGGCCGAAATTACGAACTTTGACTCTGGGTTCATTCGGTTATCAAGCCGACTTCTCACTGGGTGTAGCAGAAGAAATATCCTTCTCTGAATTCCTCGACAAGCACCCTAAGCTTAGCTATCTTCGTCTGCAGTGGAACTTCAAACGGTGGATGTCTCCCTTTGATGTTCCATTAGAACTTTCTCCCGGTGCCCTTCCTGAGTTGGGTACCTTTTGGGGCATATATCAACAATTAGCCAAGCTTCCCAATCGCAGCTCTATTGAAACGTTGGATCTAACCTGCGAACCTCTTCCCGAAAACCGATTGACTCAAATCTGTCCTCTATTACAATCACTCACGTCCCTGACCTCCCTGGCCCTGTGGACCCATGTGACAGGACAGGATAACACTCATCTGTTTTCATCCATATTTTCGTCGTGCCCCAAACTTACTGATTTCCACTATATGAGCACAATAAGTTTCCCAATCGTGAATATTTATTTGCTCTCAATGCAAATGATGCTAACGTCTGTTCGATAGAAAACTTTGAAACAGCTTCTCTCTCAGTTAGATCAGCTTCCGGACCTTAAACGGTTTTCTTTAACCAAGGGTCATCGATACGGAGCCGAGAGTATGCTCGATAGCGCGCTTTTGATCCTGAAGTATAAACCTACGCTAGAACAGATTAATATTCGATGGGCGCGGGAGAAAGCCCCTAATCATCTCAAACAAGAAGGGGCATATGACATTACATCGATGGAAGACAAGCCATCCTTTATAACAGTACACGAGCAAGGTATACCATTGGTAGGACGGCCGTTTGGTCGTAAATACAAATACATCCTTCGGTCGTCCGACGTGCAGTCGCTCAAGCAAAATCAGCTTCTCCAGCTCTTGCGTATTCGGTCATAAGAGTAAGTGTTTCGTCTCATTCCAGCCTTTCGTGTCAACATGTTGAAGGACCGAGTTGTTTAGATACCCTATGGATTTGACCTTGATGCTAGGAGCCATGCTTTGTATCGCCTGTCCTGCTCTTTATCGCACTCTTGGATTCATTGCTCTGTATCAACTCGTGCCATTATAGTAAATCTCTCGTTCCATTGTTAGTCTGCACGCTTGACCAATTCTACTTATGTATTTATCTACCACTGAAAGTTATTGTACTTTTATATTGATTCACCAGAATGTTGAATGATTGCTAGCGAGGCTTACTTGGCACTCTCAGGAATCAGACAGGAATTGTTATTGAAAGGAATCACAGCTCAAGTACTTACCATGCAACTAAAAACCACCCTCCGGAAGACAACACTTCATCTACTCTACGCGTTTAACTGACCTCGAGACTTTGTTTGTCCTGCATTGAAGTTCGAAGCTGACAAGTTGTTGAGTTCGTCTTCCTTTGCATCCAATTTGCGGACGGCAATCCAGAAGATAGTACCAGCTACACATGCGAGGACAGCCATGGTACCATAGTTCCACACAAGCAATGGGTCAGTGGAAAGTGCTGTGTGAAAGGTTGTCAACTTGAGATTTCATGATGTCAAGAAACCACATACGGACGAAGGCTTCTCCGACAGCAGATGCAATGGCTGAAGTGAAGAGGAAGGCCGACATCACAAGAGAACGCATGTTCACGGGTGCTTTTGTGAAAGCATACTCTAAACCAGTAATGGAAGCAAAGATTTCACTCAACGCAATAAGGACGTAGCTATCAGTTTTCTAATCAGACTTAGAGCAACAGATATGCTCGAAACACTGACGATCCAGTCTGAGTCCACACATTAAGAGGCGATACAAGTTGATTACCGTTTTCATCTACGCAGGTAGAAGCAGCATAACCACAGGGGTTTGTCTGCGTTGATATCAGGGGGCTTTACCAGCAAAATCAGTGAAAAAGATTCCACCTTGTAGATGTAGTGCTGTAGAACTAGACAATAATGAATCGATAACAACGAGTGAATGAAAACTGACGCTGACCTGCAGCCCAGATCATTGCTGTCATTCCAGTATAATAACCCCAAGCAATCTTTTTCAAAGCACTGAAGTTGATTCCGGCGCGACGGAGGGCAGGATAAATCTTGAGGAGGAATAAGCCAGTCATTCAACTGGTGATCGATATTGAACCTTTACATACAAGAAGATCACAGATCGGGATGAAAATGACGAGTGCCAAGGGGTCCAAATTCGAGAGGACGTCGTTGGGCAAACCATGTGTCGACATGGTAGCAGCTTGAGACGTCAAATTGTTGTTCAACTGGTTGTAGGCGAGCCCTGAACGGTTTCATGCTTCAGCAGCATTCAAAGCAGAACAGTCAAACAATTACAGTAGACTGGGTACCAGCAAAAGACAGTGCAGGCTTTCAAACCGCGACGGACTTCATCGACCCAGTTGTCATCAAACGTCATCCACTTCAGTCTCTCATCCCCGAGCTTGCTAGGTTTTACATTCTCCCAGAAGTCATCTGCTGTCAATGACTTGAAGGTCTTGACCGGGTTGAGGCTCCAGCGACCTTTAGCTGCAATTGTAAAGAGTTTCAACGCTGTTGCAAGGACTGAGCCGGTGGGAGGAGAACGGATGTAGCGGTTTCTCCCGACCCAAAGTATTAAGGGGCAGAGAAGGAAGACGATAGTTGGAAGCGTGTATGCAAGCCAGAAGCCAACGTACTAGACGAAGAGAAATGAGACTAAAATTCAAGTCTCCCACATTCCAAAGTCGAACCTTTTCAGCGTAAGACATACCAATCTGGCCGACAAGAGCACCGACATTGATGAAAAAATAGAAGTACTGTTTATCGCCCAATCAAACATACGAACATACTTCAAAGTCTGGATCCAAGAAACGTACCATATATACACGAGACAGCGTTAAAACGGGGTCTACGATAACCCTCTCTCCATCCTTCCGTGTGATAACGAAGGGATGTCTACGCCTGTATTGTTCGGCTACCAGCGGAGAGATGTTGGCCTTGAACAAGCCGGTGCCTGCCAAGTATGTCTAGGAAGACTAGAACATCGCAAGCTGACGGACTGACCGAAGCCCGTGACGATCAAAGCAACGAGGAAGCAGGCGAAGGCTCCGTTGCTGTGTTCTATTACGCTCGGAATGGCAGCGATGATAAGGAGGATGTGCCCAATGAGAGCGATGAATACTGCAATACAGATCGTTTTGTATCGGCCCCAGCGCGTGTCGGCAAGATAAGCTCCCAAAAGAGGTGTGATATAGCACCTGTGAGGAAGAAGGGAATGTCAGCTAGTCATCATCTACTGTTCGAAGGTCCCTGCCGACCAAAACTGGTAGAAAATACCGATACCAGTGGAGGCACGTTGTCCTTGACCGAGAGCACCTGCTTGATTTCTCGCACCACCAGCACCGGTAGTTGAACCTGGAGGAAGGCCTCTCTGGATGAAGTTAGTCTAAAGAGGTAAATGATAAGGATCTGTCCTTGAGCGTAAGCGGTGCAGAAGATCACCCACGAAGACAACTGAAGAACCATAGAACTGTCAGGGATTAATTTTAGACCTTCGATACAAGAACCGTGTCGTACTGAGAATCTTTCAGCCAGTTCAACAAAGGCGATAACTATAGAACGGAGTTTGGTTAGTGGAAGCAGGAGAAGTATAGCAGTTACGCACGATAGGCACTCCAAGGAATGGTGTCGGAAACCCGACGAAGAGTCTGTTTCTCCTCTTCGGTTGGGAAGACCAGGCCGTCGTGGATGATATCGAACGCAGATTCTCGGTCCGGAACATTGTACTTCTCGTCAGCGATATCAACCACTTTCTCTTTGATTTCCACGATAGGTTCGCTGGCCATGGGTAGTGGGTCTGAACGGAAGGGCCTAAAGGAAGTGAGTTTCGATGCGTATAGATTTGCTACGTTTATACTCGGTCATAGGATATATACGCGCAAAGAAAGGGTCATGCGGAATGTATGATTAAGAAGCCAAAGGATACTTTCCAACAACGCCATTTGATCATGACGTATGAACAGGATAAAGAACCATGCAGTCGTGCAAGGACCGCAGTAAAATCACCCTTATCAAGACCAAAATAGCACTGATACATCTGAAATCACCGTGGTGATATAAGATAAGCACTTCTGCAGACAGTTCCACAAGACTACACGTTTTACATGAAGTTCATTGAGATAAAAGCCAATAGGTGAGTCTATCAGCACATGTTCAAGTGAGGAGACGAAGCTCTGGACATACTCATGATCATGTGCACGAAGCGGCTTCAACCTTTGTTGCGACGGTAATTAAATCATCTCGGATGAGTCGTGCAATAGTGTGTTTCAATGGCTAGGTTGGACGAGCCCCGCTGAGTATAGGCTTGAAACGTGAAAAAAAGGGAACTTGCATTCATAATTGTTGATGAGGCACGTAAGGATCTCAAGCAAGACCAAGTCGAAAAAAACTCTACTAAACTAATTAGAGCCTACGGCTTCACGGCGCTAGACATCATGCCACAACATAGAGTAGTCGAAGTCACAGTAGCTGTTACAGGTCGAGTGAGGAGAACTCTGGGACAACTAATTGAGCAAGTAGGGCAAATCCAAGAAAGCGGTGGTAGATCTAGCGTTGGCTGTTGTTGTCGAAGTAAAAACATGCATACAGAAGGAACTTGTTGGGAGGTATACAACCAAGATGTTAAAAAAGGTCCAACTTGGTTCCGTGAATGTGACTGTCAACTTTACGCTCAGAAAAGTAGTTTTATCTGTTGGGACGACGTGAGTAAGATCAATGATACCAGACTTTCGGAATGAAAAAGACGAACCACTGTCACCGTCCCACGGCGGTGGTCTCCGGATTCCACGTCAGGAATCAGGAGGTCCGCCTGTCTAGAGCCCGTTCGGGTATCGTGCCAAGCGTATAAGACTGAAACCACCCAGCGAGGTCAACTGTGGGGGACTTGGGCACCCAAAGGTCAAGACGGGATATGGGAACTTTTGACTATTACAAGGAAGCAATCCATGATGACAGGGTACGCGAAAGCGAATCCGTAGACCAAAAGAGAAAACCAAGCACATAGCCCAGCAAGAGAAGTCCGTCTGTTATTTCATCGAATATTCTGATCGAGTATTTGATAGACTGTTAGCTGATTATATGGGCGCGAGCAAAATAAGCCTTTTTCTTGCATGGTTGACGAAACAAATGTTGAATCATATGTATCAAGTTGTGCGTGCGTGGGTCAGGCGGCCGACTGATGGCTATATAGGTCTGCACCTCACCGATCACCGATCATCCCGGGTATGTAGGGCCTGTGGCGAGCCAGCTTATTCAGCGTCGACGTCATGTCTTGATGGAGACCTGAGCGGTTGCGGTTTTGGTGGTTGGTGACTGATACTGAGGGATCGAATGAGGCAGGAAGTCACGGAGAATGAAGCAGGGCCTTGCTAGGTGTGAGAAGTCGAGAACCCCAGGCATATAGATCGGGGGGAAGAGTCCTAGGACGCAGTTTCATCGGCTCACATCATAAGTAGGTACGTACGTATGTGCCTGGACGATGATGAGGTGGGGAATGTATCTCCGAGCAGGTCCATTGCCCACATGGCAATTCACTCCAGAATGCAGCAGTCACGCGATATGGGGAAAAAAATTGAGTTGGTACCGGCCCGACACGGCAACGTTTTACTTACGTAAACCTAAGGTTACACTAGGATCCAGCAAGTCTTGCTTTGGCTCCGTCTACCGTCAAGCAGCTGATGCGAATTTATCTGTACAAATGCCCCGCCCGCAGCAGGGGATGTTCCATCTTTGTTGTACAGTGATTTATGGTGCTCAACGCCACCAGTGATGTAGGATCGAGGTTTAGCCGATGTACTTGTTTTCCCGCTATGCCAAAAGCACCGACGATCTAATGGAGCGGAAGAAGCATGCAGTCAGATAACATGTATCGTATGACTTCTGATCTAAAGGGTCATTTGGTCTCCTGTCGTCTGCCGTCCATTATGATTTGAATGCGATGCTCCGGATCCTTATAAGGGGATCGCGTAACAAATACCCCTTGAGTATTAACCGCCTTTCTCTAATTCTCAGTTAACGGTAGGAAGATGGGTGTATGTTCTTTACGTTGTCTTTCTTCCTGACCGTATTCATCGACCCATCCACAGTATAGTGCTCGTATAGCATCTAATCCTGTGTGTCCTAGTCTGAATCTTGGAGTAGCTTCGTCCTGATGATTTTATAGTATGTCGTGGGGTCCTTCGCATGCATCGGCGGAGGTCTCTTCGGGTTGGATATCTCCTCCATGTCCGGAGTGTTGAGTGTAAATGATAATAGGACCTTTTCTTTATGTGTCTAATCAGTTATACTTTAGAATGCTGCCTATTTGAGGGTGTTCAACAGCGTAACTAGATTTTGAATTTTGACATAGGATTCACTGATCAACGATTTATCTTAGCCCGGACCTGGTGCGCAAGGTGGCATTGTCGCAGCTATGCCTGCAGGATCTCTCATCGGTGCTCTTATGGTGACGCAATTGGCGGACAGGCTCGGACGCAAGAAGACCATTATATTGGCTGGTATTATTTGGGTTATCGGTTCTATCCTTCAGTGTGCATCGATCGTAAGTGATCAAAAATTGTATCTGTACCCGAGACCTACTTTCTACTCACCAGAACCGTGGAATGCTTGTTGTCGGACGTATAATATCTGGAATCTCCGTTGGCCTTTCTAGTGCCGTCGTACCCATCTATCAGTCCGAAATTACCAAGCCTTCGATCCGTGGACGTATCGTGTCTCTTCAGCAGTGGTACGTATATCATTGTCGGAGTAGAGTCCAATGATCGAAAGTTGATAGGTCGATTACATGGGGTATTCTAATTCAGTATTTCATCCAATTCGGATGCTCATACATCGACGGTGTCGCTTCTTTCCGCATCCCTTGGGGTTTACAAATGATTCCAGCCATAGTCCTGAGCTTGGGTATGACCGTCTTCCCAGAAAGCCCACGTTACTTGTTTGACAAGGGAAGGTACGATTATTTACATTTGGATGTTTGATTCTCAGTCTCAAGTTTCATTCTGTTTACAGGGAGGAAGAAGCTCTCCAAGTCTTGGCTGATCTCCACGGCAGAGGAGACAAAAATGATGAACTCGTTGTTTTGGAGTATGAGGAAATCAAGCAACAGGTGAATCAGGCGCTCTTTCTGCATGTCAGCAACATTGACCAGAAACCAAAGGTGTACTATGAACGTACAGAAGGCGCCAAGTCGTATCTCGATCTGTTGAAGCCTGGTAATCCCCGTCGTGTCATGTTAGGTTGCTCCCTTCAGATGTGGTCTCAATTAACCGGCATGAACGTTATGATGTACGTTATTCGTTTGCATTCTTCCATACGAATGACTCGAGCTCTTCGCCCTCAGGTATTACATCATCTACGTTTTCCGCGGTGCAGGTCTTACCGGCACTCGTGGCAACCTGATCGCCGATGTTAGTGTTTTGTGACTATGTCGTGTCGTTCTTTTGCCTACGTTTCTTTTTTCCCAGTCCGTCCAATATGTCCTTAATGTTGCCTTTACCGGTACGTCACAGCATTCATGTTCTCACAGATGTCATTCAGCCTTGTCATTTAGTCCCTGCGATCGTCTATATCGACAAATGGGGTCGTCGTCCTATGCTGATTATAGGAACCTTGCTCATGGGCTTCTGGCTGTGCCTGGTCGGTGGCCTTCAGGCTCGCTTCGGAGCCTGGGGTCAAGTTGGTACAGACAGTGAGTTCTGTAGTTAGTGCCTCAGTATTGAACCTCATGTGACTCTGAAGCAATTTGGCTTGTTGCTAACCATGATGCGGCTACCAAGGCTATTATTGTCTCCTCGTACTTCTTCGTCTGCAGGTGAACAAACGCCTCGTTGACTGTTTGTTTCCGTCTTATGAACGACTTACAGTTTTGCCATCACCATGGGGCCTGTGTCGTGGACCTACCCTGCCGAGCTGGTACGTCAAGGTAGATTGGTTCGGACTTCATGTCCAAGCTAACATCACTGGCTGTCTAGTATTCCTTGAAAGTACGAGGGAAGGCAGTTTCGTTGGCGACCGCGACCAACTGGGCCTTCAACACGGCGTTGGCGTTCGCAGTACCACCCGGTCTTGCTTCTATCGCTTGGAAAACTTATTTCATCTTCGCAACATTCAACTTCGCTGCTTGCATCCACATCTTCTTCATGTTCCCCGAGACTGTCGGACGCACGCTAGAAGAGGTGGAAGAAATCTTCCAACAAGGCCATGTCTTCACTGCTTGGAAAATCGGACGCGAAGTCGGGAAGAAGAATGTGGAAGACGTAATTGGGCAGGATAAGATCAGGGTGGGTTATCGTGAATTGTTATTTTAGAATTTGATTGACGTTTTTTTCTCTTTTTTTTTTCTGCCTTGGTGGCTCCTCAGGGAGAATCATTGGAAGAGAAAGTGGCTGCATGAAGCAAACGTTGATTAGACGATTTGAGTCGTGTATGACGTATTGTATGACTTTACTGATACTTGTGCATACTCTAAAATGGATACAATATTATTTATTCTTTGTGAAATTACCGTAAATGTGGGTTTCAGGTGGGCGACGCGTCGCGGCTTGTATCTAAATAACAAGCTGTGCTGTGTGCTTGAAGCTTAGGACATAAATGAGTGAAGCAGTACACAAGTCAATGGCGAAGTGAGCAGAAGAAAGAAAGATCTGAGTTTGATACTTAATGCTTAATCCCGCCTCGACCTCACTTTGTTCAGCTACTTTTAAGGCTTCAATCCAGCCCAAGCCTCACTTTATTTGCTTAGTGCTGTTTGCTTAGTGCTGTATTTATATCTACTTGCATGATAAGATATTTATTGCAAGGTTGTTAAAGTTTCACAAATAACCTGAATTTAAAGTGTGGGAACCTTTGGCTAGATTAAGTTAAGCCTGAAAACATTTGGCTTTTCCAACATCTTTGGGCTCACTGACACCTTACATAATTATAATCTGGTTATTGGCTACTGTGAGTCTCTCTGGCCCCTCCTTTACAATTACATATATCACATCTCTTTGTCAACAAATGAACAATGGGCTAAACTCTGTATATTCTAAGCTACATACCAAGAGACACCCTCAGTTGATTCTATGTGGACTGAGAGTGAGCTTATTATCACATACAAATAGAGAACTGCACTTACATGTATGCTAAATCAGATACTTATGAGTGTCTGTGTTTATTTAGGTACAGTCAATTATACATGGACTGATGACCAGATACCTGTTGTCACAATCTGCCTCCTAATTATTCCCTCTGGCCATAATTCCCCACCCCACCAATCCTCCTCCTTTCCCCTTAAGGTCTCCCCCATACTTGGATCACACCTCAGAACACCTAATCATCAGGTGCATAAATTTCCTTCTTTATTGGGCATCTTCCCAATCACAACTCCTTGGGCTCCCCAGCAAAATAAAGGCTACTCCAAGTAGGCAGTACCCTAGTCTTGATATTACCAAAAGTTTTCCTATTCTCAGTTTTCTTACTATCTGTTTCATCCTTTCTCAATATATATTTCTCCTCCCTCTTCATATTGAACACTTCCTGTATGTCCTGGCCCATGCAAACCTCCCTCCACTAAACACTCCAGTTGATTTACACTTGACCCAGACCTCTTCAGAACTCTTTGGATTTCCCTGTTACTACTTCACACCCACCTCTTGCCTTCCTGCCACCCAGCTAGTGGTCTTGCTCTAAGGAAAGCCTCCAAGTCAGCAGTACCTGACACTTATAAGACTAGAACAAAGTATAAACTACTAGGTCACTTTTATAACTATAATGTATGGTTTCAATGTAAGTAGGTAAGCTCACTTCAGAGTGCATTAAAGTCATGTCTGAGGTGGGCAGTACATAGAAGACAAAATATATATGATAGAGTAGTGCATTGCTGGGTGTGTACAGAAATATGCAGGGTCACAGCAACAAGATTAGTAAAGAAAACAAAAGTGTATGTATGAAAAAAAAAACATATGACAAGGTGTATATCAGAATTAAGACCTAGATTGACAAAGTAGACACCAAGCATCACTCCAACAGTGTCTGCATTTATCTTAGTTTGAATTATCACATACTTGACCAACAAATGTAATATAACTATCCAAATTATCCTTTAAAAAGAACAGGACTGCAATGCATGCCTTCAGCACACATCTTGCATCTCATTGGAAGCTTTATCCAAAAACCCCCAACTCAAAGATTAAGTCTAGCCTCAACCTCACCTTGTTCAATTAAAGTCTCCCTTCACCACAAACCAGGGCAAACCATGGGGAAGCCTGACATGCTATTGCAACATGCAGACTATGTCTCCAGGTCCAGGAACAACAACAACTTGGTGCTCCTCCATCCAAAACTGTTTGCAATCCAGGCCATGGAGGGCATGTCCATGCAGGGAGATGAGGTCAACATACTGTGGAACATTTGGCAAGGCAACTGAGAAGGGATACACAAGGACTCCATAGCCAGAGCTGCACTGGACTTCTACTCCAGATGGACCACAGGAACAAAGTCAGTATGTGCCAAGGAGTGGGGCCTGCAGAATGGCTGCATCTATGTCTCCAATGATCCAGAGCTTTGGAGGCATATTGTTAAGCAGCACCATGACTCTAGACTTGCAGGACACCCCAGCTGCTGGAAGATGTTGGAGCTTGTATCCTGAAACTACTGATGGCCCCAGATGTTGCAGTACATTAGCTCCTATACCAGCATCTGCAACTTATGCCTTTGGACTAAGCCCCAGCAACACCTCCCAGTTGGACAGTTGCACCCTCTTCCAGTGCTAGCAGTGCATTAGAGTGTGGCCTCCATGGACTTCATTGTGGAACTACCAGACTCCCATGGCTATGATGCAATCATGGTCATTGTGGACCTGTGTGTCATGACCCGCACCAACCCCAGGCCCCGGACACCCACCAGATGACCACCCACCAATCACCCTCCAAATGTCCTGCACAATCTCCTCTGGCACCATTCAACACCTTGGGTACACAGCCCCATGCACCGGCTCCAATTGACACACTCGGAACTCCCTACGCCGGTCCCAGACCTCACTACTTAAGCTCGTAGGTAGTGTCCTGTTACAGTAGTCTTAATATTACCTTTGCTGTTACTTTGTCGTACCTCTGGTTTCATATGAGCTTGTCTGTCTAACTTGTCTGCCAATCTATATCTTTTCTTCTCTCCAAGTCTCCCGGTCCTTCTAAGTCTCTTTCTCTCTCTTTGCCTCAGTCTCCCGGACTAGGTCCATTTGCTTTGAAATGCCATGTTTTTGGTCTAACATTATGCACTCAGGCTATAGAATGACAGAAGCTTGTGGAATGTGTGCAATCCTCCTCCCTAAATTGATGCAATATGAGTCCATTGGTGTTCTTGTGCCCTCAATTGAAGTAAAGCTGCATGACGTTGAGAATGCTAGATATCTTTCTACCAACCACCCACCTCAGGGAGAGGTCTGCAAACCCTGCAACTTTGTGGGCAACATCTGCATGCATGCATTGCAAGAAGCAAAACAACCACTTGCTATTATAATTCCACCTAAAGCACACTTCTAGCATGTGATCCAGACAAACACCAATGGCACCAAGGGCATTGACACCTCTGCACACCTGGGGGATCTGTGCAAGGATAAGTGGGTCAAGAATCTCTTGTTTAAGGAGATCAATGTGACCAAGAAGAAAAATGGGTTCAAGCTACAGAAACTCCCTCAGGCAGTGATCCTCACCCTAGGCAAGTGGATGCCAGAGAGCAGGCTTGTCATGGCTGATTTCTTTCCCTCCCACTTTTTTTTTGTTTGCTGGTTATCATTGGCACTGGCAACATCAGTTTATAGCCTATGTACCCACCTGCCATCCTCCCCACCAACATTCTCATTGACACAGCAAAGGGCAATGCCAGTGGCAACTCTACTAATGATAGCACATTGAGTTTGGAAAATGGTCTGTCCAACCTAAAGCCTCTATTGTCAACAACTGGTGACATCTACAGCTGTTTATGCCTTTGTTGAGGATGTGAAAAAAAAAACCTTGAATGTCCTCTAGGCCCACCTGGATATGGTTGTGACTCCTGCACAATTTCCTCCACCTCTTGTATTGTGCATCATTCCCACAGCAATCCCCTAACAGTTGTTGGTCAAAATCAGCTCAAACCAAGCCTCACATCCAGACTAACTTACCCATAAGATACTTGTAGCCAACAACCAAATGACCAAGCTCACGACATTGGCCAGAAAGTTGCTTGCACTGTTAAAAAACCAAAGAACTAATGAACTCCTGATTTAGCATGTCAGCATTGACACCCCATGTGTTGGTAGAGGACAAGGGCAATGGGGAGAATAATGTAGAAAATAGAGTGGTCCAAGCCGCATTGAAGTTAAAAAGTATCAGCCTGAAGCAGTTGTTTGTATTTAAAATGGCTGCCAATAATAACTTGCATTTACTTGGCCAAGTGCCATGCTCATTTCCTGTGCTTGTCACGACCCACACTAAGTCCCAAGCCCCGGACGCCCAACAGGTCATCCCAACCACCCCGGGACAACAGGACCCCCGCCAACAACCCAAGGGACACACCACCCAAACCCGGCACCCCAGCACACCCCCATCAGCTCCAGCACCCCGGCATAACCCCCATCAACCCCCCATCAAGTCCGGCGCCCGCCCGCACCCCGAAAACCCCCGATCGACCCTCCTACCCAACCTACCAACCCAAACACCCACCAATCACCTGGCCTCCCGTGCGATCACCCCCGGACACCCCGCACAATCACCTCCGGCGCCATTCACTACCTCGGATACGCAGCCCCGCGCTCCGACCCCTGATCGCCACCCCCGGCCTAAAGCCTCCCCGACCCGGTCCCGGACCTCCCTATTTAAACCCGTAGGTAGCACCCCGTGAGAGTAGTCTTGATATTACCTTTGCCGTTACTTTGTCGTACCTCCGTT
>JAGGAT010000532.1:0-25593 GCA_017657195.1 Termitomyces sp. T70a | reverse complement strand
AGGTGGACCATACTGGTCATGCAGCAAATTACTACCCAGTAGTTGAAGCTGCACAATTCAGGAAATGGTCCAACAAAGTTCATACCAATAGAGTCCCAGGGTTTTACTGGGACAGGAAGCAAATGTAGCTTCCCAGCCAGTTTTTGGTTCGGAGTTTTTAAACATTGACATGACTTGCATGTTGCACAGAATTGACTCGATTGACACACATAGTCAAACATTTTCTAATACCCAAAGTGCTCAACAATGATATGAGCTTGGTCCAGTATTGTTGTGATCAACAATCTTTCCCATGGTATGCATAGCACCTTTGCCCCTGCTGGGCTCATTAAATAAATGAGCTATTGCTTGATTGCAAAGTGTGGATGCTCCTTGGGTTTGTCAAGTATTTCAATGAACATGGTATCTTTGGAATATCCATGCCAGATATGTGCACACAGTTGCATGTTGGTTGTGTCAACAATTACAGGACTGGGGCTAGGATTCCCTAGTGCTTGTCCAACTGTCACAGTGCTGACCTCTGGTGACAAGTTGTCATTGTGTATAAGCACACAATGCATTTCTGCTGGTATTCCATCTAGGAATGTTTCCTGGATAGTAAACTCATCCAGATATATGACCATGTTTTGAACATGGCCCACAAGCTTGTTGTAAAAGGTTTGGATGCCCATTTAGGCATTGTAAAGTGCTGTTCTGAAGGCTTCATGAGCCTCCTGCATAGTTGCTGCATTCACAAAGCAGTTATACAATCCAATCAGGACTTCCTCAAAGATCTAGTCATGTTTGTCCTGATTTGTATGCAGGATATGTTGGCAGAACCAGCTTTGTGCCTTGCTATCAATAAATTCATGGAGCACAAATATGCGCATCATCTATGGGTGTGATGCCTTCATGCTCTTCCAAAACTATACCTTGGTTGTCTATTAATGACTCTCCATGCTCCTGCAAATCTTGGTTGCAAATGCATTGATAATCAACATGATTGTTTCAGTTGTCCACTAGGTGGACTCATCTTGCAATACATTATGGTGTCACTGGTTCTTTGGGAACATGTTCCTTGCATTCTTCTTCCTTAATCATGATGCATTGACAAGGCATCCTATCTTTAGGTGGATCTTCCGCCTCCTCATCTTTAGTAGGGTGGGATGTTTCTGTCTCTACCTTTGATAATGCCTGGTGAGGCATTCCACTAGTATTAGCTTGCCATTGCATGGCATTTTATCGCTTCTTATAGTTCTGCTAGAACTCATTTGCCTGTCTAGGAACATTCAGAATATCCATTGCTTCTGCAATGTCTGGTGTTCATTGATGCAGTACTGCATTATAGTCTACCAACTCAGCTGGTGTGGCTGTTGACATTGCTGTCCCTCAGGCTAGCTTACGCTTTATGTGCTCATTGAGCTCAAGCTCAAAAATGCAAGTAAAAAGTTTGATGTATTCAGTCAAATCAACCCTAGGTACATGCTGACCTCTATCAGCCAGTAATTGTAAATGCTTTACAATGTAAAGCTGTAGACACTTTTGCATCAATTCTTTTGTGACTGTTGGAAAACAGTCCCAGCTGAAGCTAGACTGACAAGGTTGACAGCAACCTTCCACCCTCCTTTTTGCCTGAGGAGTCCAGTTCAGACACTACATCCAGAACTTTTCCGGGGCTCTTGCACCTCTAGCCACTCCTTGTAGTGCGAAATAGAATATTAATCCTCAGTCTTTGGAAAAGAACTCCTATATTTGACCTGTAGTGCGAAATAGAATATTAATCTACAGGTTGGTGTAAGTAAGGAATGAGGTGTGTAAGTGAGTTAATTGACGTACCCTCAGTCTTTGGAAAAGAACTGAGGGAATAATAAGGCGTACCGCCACACGAGAGCATACAGTGGCTGAACTAGCTATACAGTCCAATCGGCAAGATTGGGCTGAGAGAAAAAAGGGAAGTAGAAAAATAAATACTTTCCAAAAACATTAGGTTACCGGGAAGTAACCAACACCGCCGCCACAGCTGAGAGTCCCTCATAACACTCTCCCAGACTTGAGCTGGGGCTTGAGGCCAAGGAGTCCGGTGAGGTGGGAATGTGCAACGCATCCCAGGGGTTTGGTGAAGAGGTTGGCCGTATTCTGGATAGAGGGGACATGGTGAACCTCAATCTCTCCTGATTTGACGCATTCCCAGATGTAGTGATGACGTATGTCAATGTGTTTGGCACGGGAGTGCCCTTTTGTGTAGAGGGCCAACAAGAGGGCGGGTGCATTGTTGATGTAGAGGCTCGTGGGCAGGGTCTGCAGGAGGTCGACATCCAACAGCCAATTAAACATCCACATAGCTTGTTGTGCACCCCTAGTCAATGCCATGTACTCGGCCTCCGTGGTAGAGAGGGCCACGGTAGGTTGGCGTTTGGAACTCCAGGAGACGGCTCCGCCAGCCATAGTGAAGATGTATCCCCCAGTAGATTGGCGTGTGTCTAAATCACCCCCATAGTCCGCGTCGACATAGCCAGTGGGTTTAATGTCCACTCCCCACCGGTAGGTGATGCGGTAATCCAGGGTCCCGTTCACATACTGCATCACATGAGCTAATGCTCTCCAGTGAGCAGGTCCGGGATTATTCTGGAACCGTGCCAGGAGTCCGACTGCAAAGGACAAGTGAGGTCGGGTGGCGGCCTGAGCCCACATCAAAGAACTGAGGGCCTCACGGTATGGTTTGTCCAGCATGTATTTCCGATCATCCTCAGTTTGAGGAGACTGAGCTTCAATAAGAGAGAGTCCGGCGGGTAGGGGTGTGTGTTGGGCATTCGAGGACTGGAAACCAAAACACTCGAGCATGTGCTCTAAGTAAGCTCCTTGTGACAAGTGGATGTCCCCGGTTACTGGGTCCCGGTCGAAACGCACGCCTAAGATATAATTCAGCTCTCCTATGTCTTTCACCTCAAATTTCGATCCCAGCTCTCCCTTTGCCGCCCATGCGCCTTCCATGGTGGTCGATGCACCTAGTACATCATCGTTATAATTGTCTGTGATGGTGTGCTTGCCAGCCATTTGCTTATACCTGACACAGCTGTTGGCTCGTGACGCAAGGTAACCTAATTGGTCGTATGCCCGATCAAGGTTGTGCCACCAGTTGTGGCCGCCTTGCATGAGACTGTATAGGGTTTTCTTGAGGTGTAAGGCCTTTCCCTCCCCCCCTCAAAAACCAGGTGGGGGTCTCATGTACACAGTGTGCTCCAACTTGCTGTTCAGGCAAGTGGAGACAAAATCGATCTGCCATACGTGCATACCCAAGGCTGCCGCTACTGCCACCATTATCCTCATGGATTCCAGCCAGACAACCGAAGCATAAGTCTTGTCAAAGTCTTCCCCCTGGATCTGAGTGTACCCCTTTGCAACCAGGCAGGCCTTCCTCTTCACAATCTCCCCCTCAGCATCGTACTTGTTTGCATACACCCACATGCAGTCCACCATCTTCTTCCCACTAGGTACACCCTTGATGTCAATGACTTCCCAAACATTTTTCTTTTCCATCACCCCCAGCTCAGCCTCCATCGCGGGGACCCATAAGTCCGGTCTCCTCATGGCCTCCCAGTAACTCCGTGGCGCGTTTTCGGTATGGTCCCCCTGGGTCGATGCAAGGAAAGCAAATGGGGTGGTCAAGACCTTCAACGCCTTGGGAGCACCCTCCCCTTCCACCCATTCTTCACCTGCTGTCCAGGCTGCTGATTGAGTGGCTACGGATTCACGGGCGTCCAGAATGGTGCAAGTGGGGCAAACGGTGCGCGTTGATCAGCAAAGGACCGCGGGAGGGTCATCAGGTCTGGGATTGGTTGGGGTGCCCCCTGCTGTCTCAGAGGGTATGTGGAGGGGGCCATCTGAGGGTCGGATGCGGGGCACCACCTGTTGCCTAGGTAGTAATATAAGAGGTGCAGCTGGGTTTGTGATCACAGGCATGAGTGATTCCAGGTCATCTTTGTCTGCAACCTCAATCGTGCAATGCCCTACCCCTTCCTCAAAGATAACATTTTGGCTTGTGACAATTATGCAGTTTGTCCGGTCATAAAGGCGGTATCCATGGCTGGAGTACCCCACCATCACGTACTTAATCAATTGAGGGTCGAGCTTGGATCGAATGAGTTCCTCAGGGACGCGAGCATACCTGATACATCCAAATAGGCGCAAATGCCCCACGTCCTGCCTCCTACCTGACCACTTCTCCTCGGGGATAGTGTTTGGGTGATGAGTGGATGGTAACCGATTGTGAGTGTATATGACGGTGGCCGCTGCCTCGGCCCAAAGGCTTTTAGGAAGGCCGCTTTCAGCGAGTAAGCATTGGATGCCGTTGAAAATAGTCCGGATCAAGCGCTCCACAACCCCATTCTGGGAGTGGGCGTACGGCACCACGGGTTTGATCACAATGCCCTAGTCTCGGCAGTAATTGTGCCACAGTTGGTTCACCCACTCCCGCCCACCATCAACCTGGATGGTTTTGAGTTTGTTCCGGTTTGACGCTTGGACTCCGTGACATAATGTTTCAGGGATAACAGGGTGGTCTCACTTGCTTTGTTTGTCAGGTTTGACCCCTGCAGGCGTGACGACCCTGCATCGGTGAATACTATTAAGTATAGGGCTCCCCCCAATGACGCCACTGTGGCGGGTCCCCAGAGGTCGATGTACACCTTCTCGCCTGCAGTCTGAATGTCCTTGGAGGTTCTATCATAGGGTCGCGTGGTATGTTTCCTGTAAATGCATTCTCGCAAAGCCCAAGGGCCTGTGATTCGCGTCGGATATGGAGTCCCTCAACCAGTTTCAGGGCATCCAGTCCTTTTATGGATTGCAGTCCGGCATGCCCGAACCTCCGGTGCCATACGTCGAGTGGAACGGGTTTGTCCAGCAAGGCCGCGACAAGGATCTTGGGCAGCATTGCCTTGGTGCCTGTGATCTGGGTCTGTTTCCCGGGGTTTGTGAGTGTAAACTCCAGGAGGTACATGCGGTGTTGCTTCACGCCAATCATAAAGACTCTCCCCGATGGGTCGGTGAAGCTAGCCTTTCCCCCTTTGAAAATCACTGAGAAACCCAACTCGTCAAACTTTCCAATTGAGACTAGGTTGGCCGCGAGCTCTGGTGTATGCAGTGCTGATTTACAAACCAGGTGTGAGGTCTGCCCATTGATTGTAATGGTTCTTCTCACAGTTCCCTCCCCCAGGATATTGAACATGCCACCACAATTTGCCAACATACCCTGACGTGGGCGATCATACACTCTGCTCAATGATGAAGCGTGGATGCTCCATAGGTTTGTTGAGTATCTCAACATAGAATTTGTCTTGAGCATATCCTTGCCAGATACGTGCACACAGCTGCATGTCTTCAAGATCAGCAGTTTGAGGACTAGGATCAGCAATTCCTAGCACCTGTTCTACTGTGGGATTGTAGTCCCTAAACGCTGGTTCGTCCGCTGGCTGTACCATGGCTGGCTCTGCACTAGCGAGGCAGTGAGGCCTTGAGTTTTGAGGTCTCATATTTCTAGTTGCTCTTTAAGCTGTTTGCTACAGCAGAGCTTGTGAGCCTGCATGGATTGAATCTCTATATGACATTCCACTATTCCTTGGAACTGGTGCAAGGGCAGATCTTTGCCCTTGAAATTGATATGCTTGTCTGCCTCGACAAAGCCATGGGCCTCATAAACATTGTCATGAGTATCACTCTTAAAATAGTGTGATAAGCAGTCTGCGACTTTATTCAGTTCTCCTTTGACATAGGTTATGTCAAATTAGTAGCGCAACATATAGTCAATCCATCAATGCTATTGCAGAGACAAGTGTACTTGAGTTTTAAAGAACTCTAACACTTTATGATCCGTTATAATATGGATTTTATGTCCCATAAGTTTATCCTCCCATTTCAGGAGGGCTTCCAAGATAGTGAGTGTCTCTAACTTGTGCATTGCATAGTTCTGTTGTGCAGTTGCAAACTTGTGCAACACAAAGCCTGCAGGTCTGTAGGTTTGCCAGGTCTTTTCTTGGCCAAACATGGCCCCTACACCCGTCCTTGATGCATTGCAAATGAGCCATATCAGCTTATTGTGATGCAGATTGATTGGGCAAATAATTGGCATTTTCATGCAGATTTGCTTAATCATTTCAAAGCACTGCTGATGCAGCGGTTGCCAATGGAATGGAGACCTGTTCTGGGTCATAGCCATGAGAGGGCCCATATATGCGGTTACATCTGGTAAGAAATTACCAATATAGTTCAACAATCCAACAAATTGTTGAATATCATTGTAATTACATGGTGTTTGCTACTAATGAGCGAGTATCTAGTATACGCGCAGGGAAAGTTGCGGTCAGCATGGGGAGGCAACGATAAAGCCTTGACTAAGGAATCACGTGAGGAACTGGAGTTCAACTGGAGTTCAATGGGAACAGTTAAATATTAGATACATAAGAACACAATGTAATTACTATGCTCACCTGGAGTTTAATGGGAATGGTTGAACTCCATGTGGGCACTCGCAATACAAAAAACTCAGAGAGTTTGTAAGTTTTAGCATTTGCGGGTCCAGATGCGATGATGATTGAGGAATACTTTCATCACTCCCACTTGACAAAATCTTCATCTATCCATGACTAATAACTCCCAATGTGTCATGGAACCTTTTGAATGCTTCATATGGGAGGGATTTTGTAAAGATATCAGCTAGCATGTCCTGAGTAGAACAGTAATGAAGTTTGATTTCCTTGGTTTCAACATGCTCACATAGAAAATAGTGCCAAATATCAATATACTTAGCTCGTGAGTGTGCAACAGGGTTCCGTGCCAGTGCTATGCAACCTTGATTGTCCACATGGATGACCGTCGTGCGTGATTGAGGATATCCAAGGTCCTCAAGGAGAACACAAAGCCAATTGCCTCTTTGGTGGCATTTGATGCTGCCATGTATTTGGCTTCCACAGTGGGCTGCTTCTTGGCTGACCATAATATCGATCCTCCTGCAACGTCAAATACAAAACCACCAATTGAGCAACACAAGTCAATGTCTTGTGCCCAATTTGAGTTGGTCCAACTGACAAGGTCAATTTCTTCACTCCCACTTTTTCCAAATTTGAGTGCCATATGGGCGGTGCCCTTTAGGTAGCATAAGATGCATTTTGCGGCTTCCAGGTGGGGTTTTCCAGGATTGCTGCCATATTGTGAAATGATTCCAACCAAGTACTGTGTTTGAGTGGCGTATAACAGCGCACCAACAATTTCCAGGTACTTTAATCCATTTGCAAATTTTAGGTATTCTGAACATTTGTTTTTGTCCTTTGGGGACTGTGAGACGGAGAGGGGTTGCTTGGTGGTGGAAGGGGTGGATACAGGCATGCATTCAGACATGCCAAATTGTGTGAGTATCTGGTGAATGTAGGCTGTCTGATTTAGGGAAATGGTGCGCAATCGTCTATCTTGTTTGACTTGGATGCCTAGAATGTACTTTAGCTCTCCTAGGTTGGAGATTTCAAACTCAGCAGACAGTTCAGTCTTGAACTTCTGCAGGGTTGTGAGGCTCTTTGCAGTGAGGGCCATGTTATCAACATACACCAAGACTAACATTATGATATCACCATCTTTCCTTAGAATGTAAAGACAGTCATCTGCCTGGCTTTTTTTGAAGCCAGCTCTCAACATAGTTTCATTGAGCTTGGCCTTCCATTGCCGTCCAGCTTGCTTAAGTCCATAGAGTGGCTTCCTCAGCTTCCAGTAGCCACCGGTTCTTCCTTTAATAGTGACTCCCTCTGGTATGGTCATGTAGAGTTCTTCCTGAAGGTCTCCACAAAGGTAAGCCACAACTACAACTACGTCAACCTGATGTAGCTCCCAGTCTTTGCAGGCAACGACAGACAATAGGGTTTGCAGAGTTGTGAACTTTGCAATGGAGGAGAACGTCTCAGTGAAGTCTTGACCATAGACTTGCAAGAAGCCTTTTGCAATGATCCGAGCCTTGTACTTGGTGATATTTCTGCTGCCATTGCGCTTGATGCAGAATACAATGCAGCTACCAACAGCTTTTCGACCTTCAGGTAGGGTGGGTACCCATTCAAAAGTGCCAGTTTTCTGCAGGGTCTTGTACTCAGTTGTGATCGCCTCCTCTCACTGCTTCCAGCTAGTGGAGGACATGGCTTTATGGTAGGTCTTTGGTTCTGTCTCTTTGAATGCGATGTATGCTCTATGTTGGTTACTGTTCTCCTCTTCAGATGTTTTGTCATCCATGGCCACGACGCCATAGCGCTTGACCTGGTGACAGATGCGCGTGGGGTGCTCCTGCAGGAGTAAATTTGACCATTTTGAGGTTTTTGGTGCTGCGGCCACTGGCTGTGGTGGTGGCGTGGGGTTGGGGGCTGCAGGGACTGCATTGTTGGTTGAAGTCTCAGCGGTCTTTGATGCAGGGTTGGCAGGGGTGCCCACTGCAGCAGGAGTGGCATTGGCGGTGTCTAGTGGCGCTAGTGTTGCCAACTCCTCTGTGGAAGGTGAGTTGCCATGAGTTTCAAATTCTGCAAGGTCCCCAGGACTGTTGTCCTCAACAAAGCACACATCTTGCACAGTGATTAGCTTGCCGGTTTTGACGTCCTCAAGTCTGTACCCTTTGGTCTCATCGGTCCACCAGCCAAGCATGCAACATTTTGCTGATGTGACCTCTATTTTGCCCCCCCAGAGCTTTTTTGGAATATTGGCATATGCAATGGACCCAAATATTTGCAGGTGAGAGATGTCAGGCTTCCTGAGGTATGATACTGTTCAGAGCAAACATTGGCAAGCAGCTTTGAATGTGGACCGTGTACATGAACACCTCGCCCCAGTAGCGTAGGTCCATTCCTGCAGAGTGGAGCATGCAGCGTACCATTTCAAAGAGCACAGCAATGGCCTGTTTGGCTATCCCATTCTGCTCAGGCATGTAAGGCCCCATCATTTCATGGAGAACTCCGTTTCTACAGCAAAAGCCAGTGAGTAACTCCTTCAAAAACTCTGTACCAACATCTGAACGTATTCTTTTCAGTCTTAGCCCTGACTATCTCTTGAGCATCACAATTATGTCTCATAGTGCAGCACCAGCTTTGCTCTTTTGTTTCAGCAGCTGACTAACAGTGAAATGAGAGCTGACTTTGACGACAACCAGGGCATATCACATTCCTGTCCATGTCTCAACAGACATCAGACCAGTGAGATCAACTACGACAAGGCCCATCTTCTCATAGGTGGTGGTGCTCACACGGGGAAATGGTTGACAATGTGATTTGCCAAGGGCACATCTCTTGCAAACATGGTCATAGGTGGTGGGGGATGAAATAGTAAGGCCAGTTACCATGTGCTTCCGTCACATATCCCTGATTGCATCATGGTTCAAATGTCCTAGGCAACTGTGCCATAGACAGAGACTCCCACTTGCGACGTAAGCAGACTTGGTTTGAATTGCAACGCAGGCAATATGATACAAGGTACCTGTGCTACCCAATTATGATGCATGGAATAACTCTGTCCCACCCTTTGATACGACTAGTCCAACGCCTGGTCCCTCTGTGTAGCTCCTGTATGTTGCGCCCTGACGCTGTAAAGTTCTGAAACTAACAAGGTTGGCGGCAATTTTAGGAACATGGAGGACACTGGTGAGAGTGACAGTCTTGGGGCCATTTGGTAACCACGTCTGAAACTTGACGGTTCCATGCCCTGCAATGGGTATGTTGCAGGTGTCTCCCACTGAGATCCAGTCATTGTCTGAGCTGGCAATGACAGGCATATACATGACAAAGAAGGAAGGGTCAAAGAACATGTGTGATGTCATGCCTGAGTCGAGAAGCACATCACCAGTGCGATTGAATCTTCCAGCCATGTATACCTGTCTGGGTTCACGACAAAGTTCTTGGAGGTCAGTGACAGCGAGGTTGGCAGCTCCCAAACCTTTGCTAGTTTTCTTCTTCTTCTCATCCTCGATGCGCTTGGGGCACTTGTTAGTTCAGTGACCAAGTGCCTTGCAGTAGCAGCATTTGTTGTCGGCCTTAGGCTTTTGGCCTTTCTTCTTGCTGTTGGATTTCTTCGAGGCAAGCAGAGCGGTCTCGCTCTCTTTCTTGCAGAATCAGTGGTTGTATTTGGCCTGAAGTTGGGTCAACACGTCTTCAGAGGTGAGCGTTTCCATTTCAAACAGCTGGATTTTGATGAGATCCCAGGATGACATGTGTGGCAACAAGAGAACAAGCGTGCAGGCGACATGGATGTCAGGGAGTTCCTTGCCAGCTGCCATAATCTTGTTCTTGATGTCAAGCATCACGGCAATGTGATCAGCCATACTGGTGCCGTCAGCATACTTCCAAGTGTAGAGTTCCTTGAAGTAATAATGTATGTTGATCTTTTGCTGATTCATGACATGTATGGCCTTCCAGCCATCCCACATAGCCTTGGCAGTAAGCTTGTCCGCCACATGGGGCTACTGAGAGCTTTCAGCCGCAGACTTCATCAGTCCCTGTGCCACCTGATCCCACAACATCCACTCAAGATATTCCTTCTTCTCAGCTCTCCGGGTGACCTCACCTGGTCCTTCAGGCTTGATGCTAGCTGGTTTCAAGGGCAGTTCCTTGTTGCTGGTGACAATGAGCCAGAGATAGCAGGATTGCAGTGTGGCTTTCATGTGCTCAGCCCACAGTATGTAGTTCTTGCCATTGAGTTTCAGAAATTTAAATGCATCTCCAGGGCTGGAGGATGCAGCATTGAGTAGACCGCTTGTGGGCCCATAACCTAAGGAGCAAGTATCTGGTATACACACAGGGAAAGTTGCGGTCAGCATGGGGAGGCAACAATAAAGTTGCAACTAAGGAATCATGCGAGGAACTGGAGTTCAACTGGAGTTCAACAGGAACGGTTAAATATTAGATACATAAGGACACAATGTAATTACTATGCTCACCTGGAGTTCAACGGGAATGGTTGAACTCCATGTGGGTGCTCATGATACAAAAAACTTAGCCCAGTGGGAGGCGGGTGCTGGGGTTGATGGAGGGTGTGTGCAGGCGCCGGGGTTGATGGAGGTATGTCCCTTGGGTCATTGACGAGCATCCTGGTGTTCCAGTGCGATTAGGGGGTTGTGTGGGGTCCGGGGCCTAGGTTTGGTGCAGGTGTTGGTGTGGGTTGTGACATCACCCCCCCTTCAGCGTGGAGTCCCTATGAAGTGGGGTCAGTGGCAATGCGTCTTCCTCATAGGAGCCAGAATAAATTAGAAGGTTGATGCCATCAAGGAGCAGTCAGAAACACAGAGTAGAAAAAAAATTGGTTGTTCTCTTCATTCTCTACTAATGTCACGTCCTTCCTCGCCCTTGCACTCCCCAACTTCCCCTCCTGCTGGCAAGAACTCCGTGGGCATGTGGGAAGCGTTTGAGCAGCGCCAGGCCAAATATGAGCGGCGACAGGATTGGGCATGTCTTGACAAGATTGCACATTGATGCGCCCAAAATTTAGCTAAATGCTGTCTTACTAAGCTGCACTTGGCCTTGTTCCGCGTTGGGCTTGCGAAGTGTAGAGGGAGTCCCAGGCAGGTCCCAGTTACTTGATCCTATAGTGTGAGGTAAGGTGGCAAGGATGTTGCCATTGGTGGACGGCAGGCGGTAAGAGTTCAAGAAGTATGGGAGATGATATGTGATAAGCTTACAAAGCTTCTAATCTTTACTGTTGGCGCTAAGAGGCGGCAAGCGTTGGCGCCAACGACAAAGATGTACTCGTATAGTACCATTCAAGACGTGGAACAAAGGCTGCACGGAGAACCTTTGTTGAAGATGGAGAAAGGCAGAGTCGCTAATTGCTTAGCGCCTTGAGCAAGCTCTTAGAGATCTGGACTTTGGCGTGAAGGTGCTGGGTGCAATTTGATGATTCTCTACTGACAAATGGTAAGGTATTTATAGTAAGTGACGGCGGCAACCTAGTGAAGGGTCAGCAACAACTCTAATAGTCACCGCTAATGAAATGTAAGTGAAAGGTCCAATAATAAGACTATAAAGAAGGTAAATGATATCCAGGGAGCGTCATGCAGGCGGTTAGCTTGGGCGTGCCGCCACATAACATGCAGGGCATCAATCAAAGTCTTGACAAGGGTGGGTGCTAAATTGTAATGTGGTGTGTGGTGGCAGTGACTGAAAGTGCCAGCTGTTGATCATCTGTCATCGTTGAGTCAAATATGGACATATTCCAACTCAAAGAGGAAGGCCGAGCCGGTGGTGAGCTGCCAATGGCAGCGGGGAATGCCGGCAAAGTGTGGAGCCTATATGCAGGGGTGATGGCGTGGTTTTCATTAATCATCCCAGTGGGGGCAGCACGTGCAGGTAGGGGTCATGATGCGTCACGTGACCGGGACGCGTCAAGTTTGGAGGTAGTGGGATGCTCCTTGTGGAGAGGAGAGCCTGCGAGCTGGTGATGTCTGTGACTTCCCATGGAGCAGGCGGCAAGGCTAACTGTCATGTGAGTAGTTTTACCATTGCCTGTAGATGTTGTAGTTGGCTGCGAGGATGCATCGGTGCTGCATGGGGGACTTGCTTGTAAGGGGCTGCTGGGGTCTTGCCGCCTTGGGTCAGTACTGGTGCATTAAAGGCTTAAAATGCATTGGGCCAAACCGGGGGCACATCAACGTGTGTGTCCTTGTGTGTAGTCTGTGCCTGCTGACCCCCCTCTCTTCCTCAGGGACTGGATCTGTCCCAACGTCTATTGTTGTCCCTCCTCCCCCCATAGTGGTCCTTGCTCCCTGGCCGTGTCCTCCCACATTATCATTGCATCCTGATTGTCCTGCCCTGGGTGTGGGTCAAGTCTGGGTGGTTCTGGAGGCGCAGCAGGTCCCTCAGGCAGACGTGATGCCAGAGCAGTTTTCTGCGGCCTTGAGCCGCCCTTGGGGTCCCCCCACCTGGGCCTGGTGTGAGGGTGCAGGTCTGGTAGGTTGTTTGTGGTGCGCATTGGCTCCCCAGGTCCCTGACCATGGGGGCTCTGGTACCCCTGTCGGCTGGTCCTTCAACGTGCTGGGGTCAAGTTTTTTCCCCCAGGACAGCTCGTCCCCTCCCCAAGGCCCCTCCCTATGGGTCGGAGAGTGTGTAGCGTCACTTGTTGGAGGAGGCGGAGGGCTGGGAGCGACATCTCTCTACAAGGCTTTGGGAGGTGTACAAGGAGGCACAGTAGGAGCGTCAGGCACAGGAGGATCTGCAGGGGGCGAGGAATGTGGCACTCTGGGCACAGGTGGCATTAGAGGATGAGGTCGCAGGGCTGAGAGCATGCCTAGTGCAGGGGGACAGCTGGGAGCCGGAGGGTGAGAGGTCCAGGGCAGGTGTCGAGGAGGTGCACCAACTGTTGGAGAGGGTGGAGGCTGCTCAGGCGGGGCTGGTGAGGTGTAGGAGTTGGTTAGTGGGTAGCGTTTAATCCAGAGTGGCTTGGCTCAGACATCAGGGGTGCTTCCGGCAGAGGTGGGGCAGGGGGTGGGTCAGTTGGGGGCCTTGCTTGCAGCCCACCATTGTCGGAACCCCATTGTTCTGGAGATGTGGTTGGAAGTGGCAGTGGATGTGGGAGAACCCCTCCCCTCTCACAACGAGAGGGTGATGGAGGTCCTGGAATCATTGGAGGCATTGCTGGCGGGTGCGGCGGCAATAGCAGTGAGAGGGGCAGAGGGCAGAGGGGTGACAGGTGGCTCTGGGCCCCCACTGCATAGGGTCGTGGGTCTTGTCAGAGGTGGGTTGTCTTCTTGGCCTTTGTTTCATCGGGGGTGGGTTGGACTTGCGTTTTCTTGGTCTTGTCCCATGTACCATACTGTAGAGTAGTCTGTAACTAGGGTCAGTATAACATTGTTTTATTTTCTTTTGAGGATTGTCAAAGGAAAAGGAGAAGGAGGAGAGAAGAGCAGTGTGGGGCTTACTTGCAGGAGTTGAATCCCTGGTAACTCCAGAGGTGGGGGTTATGCCCACTGAGCCATTTGTGAGGTCCTCAGCCCTGGGGGTCGTGGGGCTTGTCTGGGTGGGCCCTGTGGAAGTCCTGGAGTTTGACAGGGGCGTCTTTTAGGTTTCATTGTGGTTCCTAGGTGTTGTCCTTGGGCCTGTAACCAGACCATCATACAAGGTAGTGGACTCGTCTGCGGATCATCTAGAAGTCAAGGATGCGGTCGACTTCATATCAATACTTGTTGTCCACTTCAAGGGGGGGAAGGGGATCCGGTCATTGCCCCAGGAAGGGTTCCAGGGTGTGCTCCTTGAGTAGACATATGTGGAAGATGGGGTGGAGTCCTTTCATTCCTGGTGGGAAGTTGAGTTTGTATGCATGAGAGGATATTTTCTGAGTGATTTTGAAGGGGCTGAGCCATTTGTGGTCGAGTTTGACACAAGGGCGGCGTGTGCAGAGGTTGCGTCAGTCGAGCCAGACCAGGGTTCCAGGGGGCTAGTTGGGTGTGGGGTTTTGTCGGGAGTCAGCATGTTTGGAGTAGGCCTTGTTGGCCACGTCAATCTCTTCCCGAAGGAACCCATGGAGGTCCTGAAGGTCCTGGGTAACTTCATGCGCCGCATGGGAGGGGATGTTGCGGAGGAAGAGAGTGAATCGGGGGTTGTAGCCCTTGTTGGCAAAGAAGGGGGAGACCCCGGTGGTGGAGTGAGGTGCATTGTTGTATGTGAACTCAGCGAGGGGTAATTCCGTGTGCCAGTCGTTTTGAAGGTAGTTGACATAGAGCCAGAGGTATTGTTCCAGGGTCTGGTTGACTCGTTTGGTCTGTCCATCAGTCTCTGGGTGGTAGGCGGTAAAGAGATTGGTCTTGGCGTTGAGGGCCTGGCACAGGGACATCCAGAATTTTGAGAGAAACAGGGGTCCGTGGTCGGAGACAATGTTGTTGGGGAGGCTATGCTTGGAGAAGACATGTTGCAGGAAGAGCCGGGCAAACCCCAGGGCATTGTTGGTC
The DNA here is from genome assembly GCA_017657195.1 of Termitomyces sp. T70a. Taxonomy (NCBI): domain Eukaryota; kingdom Fungi; phylum Basidiomycota; class Agaricomycetes; order Agaricales; family Lyophyllaceae; genus Termitomyces; species Termitomyces sp. T70a. The sequence goes on along the minus strand of JAGGAT010000532.1, from coordinate 10,670 downwards.
ATGTGGCACAGGATGAAGATCCCCTGTTTTGTGAGGCGGCAGACAACAACAAGGATGGCATCGAATCTTTTGGACTCTGAAGGTTCAACAATGTGGTCCATAGACATAGAGGACCAGGGGCGTTGTCCGATGGGGAGGGGCTTCAGCAGCCTGTAGGGTTGGTGGTGGGGGACCTTGGCCTAGAGGCAGGTTTTGCAGGCTCAGATGTACTGGGTGATGTCCTTCTTCAACCTGGGCCAGAAGTAAGTATGGGAGATGAGCTGGAGGGTTTTCCGGATCCCTGGGTGTCCTCATAACTTATGGTCATGGTGTTGTTGGAGGATGTTGAGGCGTACGTTTTTGGTGTCCAGGGCGTAGATGTGGCCCTCACAGAGGAGTGCTTTATGGTCAGGGGAGAGGGTGAAGGTGGGGTCAGGGGGGTTGTTGGTCGGCGGGAGTGTTTCGGGGTCATGTTGGATGAAGTATTTGTCCAGGAGGGAGTCTTGGATCTGTTTCAGAATACCTTCCTCATTCATGATCAGCACAGCATTCAGGTGTTTGGGGGGGATTACTACGTGGTGGTTGAAGGTGTTTTGCTTGGCCTCAAAGGACTTTTTGGGGTAGATGTCCAGGCGTTGAGTAAGGGCGTCAGGTTTGGCTCCAAGGCGTCCCAGGTGATAGTGGATGGTGAAGTCATACTCAGAGAGGATCTTGGACCACTGGGCCTGCCCGACGGCTGAGGAGTTTGGTGGTGGTGAAGTACTGGAGGTCGTTGTGGTCCAAGTAGACTTGAATTTGGTGTGGGGTGCCTTCTAGGTAGGCCCACCATTGCTTCAAGGCCTCAACTATTGCAAGGAGTTCCTTGTCATAGATGTTGTAGTTGAATTTGGCAGGAATCATTGATTGGGTGTAATAGGCTACGGGTCAGAGTTCCTGAGTCTCCACATCCATTTGGGAGAGGATACTGGCGATGGTGCAGTTGGAGGCGTCGCACTCAAGAGTGACCAGGAGGGCGGGGTTGTAGTGTTGGAGGACTGGGGCTGCGGTGAAGGCCTCTTTGAGTAGACAGAATACACTCTGACACTTACTATCCCAATTCCAGGGGGCGTCCTTGTGAGTGAGTCAGTTGAGTGGTTTGGTGATGCTGAAGTAGTTGTCAATGAAACGTTGGTAGAAGTTGGCAAATCCAAGGAATGACTGGACCTCCTTGATGTTCTTCAGGGCGGGCCAGTCAAGGATGGCTTGGACTTTTGAGGGATCCATGCGGACTCTGTCCAGAGTGACGATTACTCCCAAGTACTCAACTTTGGTGGTGGGAAATGAGCATTTCTCTGGCTTGGTGTGCAGGTTATGTCTCCTGAGTTGTTTGAGGACTTGCCAGACATGGTACTGATGCTTGTTGAGGGAGTCGGAGTAGATTAGGATGTCATCCAGATAAACAATGATGAAGACGTTGTTCATGTCATGAAAGAGGTTGTTCATAAAGTACTGGAAGGTCGTGGGGGAGTTTGTCATCCCAAATGGCATCACCAGGTATTCAAAAAGGCCATAGCGGGTCCGAAAGGCAGTCTTCCATTCATGGCCAGGGGTGATTTGAACATTGTTGTATCTGGACCAGAGGTCGATTTTGGAGTAAACTTTTGCTTTACAGAGTTGGTTGACGAGATTGCTGATGAAGGGGAGGGGGTAACAGTTCTTCTTGGTGATCTTGTTCAGGCCTCGGTAGTCGATGCAGAGTCAGAGGGATCTGTCCTTCTTCTTGACAAAGAGTACCAGAACTCTGGCGGCAGAGATTGAGGCATGGATGAAGCCCTTCCCTAGCATGTCGTTGAAGAAGGGTTCAGAGGGGTTGAGGGGGATTTGTGAGGGTGTCTGAAATAGAATTAGCCATGGCGTGGATGTGTGAGACCGGAGTAGGGAAGACAGTGGGGAAGACATTGGAGTCGGCATTGCAATTCAGAGTGTCTTTGGGCCCTAAATTGCAGAGTCATTTTCTGTGAACTGGAAGTTGCATTCTTCTCCATCGAGGGTCCATACGGCTCATCCCATGGTCTGGCACTTTGGACAACTACTGATGAAGTGGCCGGGTTCTCTGCAGAGGAAGCAAGTGTCTTTCTGGCGCCGTTGCTCCTGGACCTCTTCTGGGACATTGATCCAGAGTCATTCGGGGTTCTGGACACAGTTGGTGTGGAGGGCCTCTTCTCTGTCGTCCCTGTCAGAGTCATTGCTAGATGGTTCGGGGCCATCCAGGTCTCCTGGTAACAGGTTTGGGGTGTCATTGAGGTTGGTGGCATTGAGAACTGCTTGCAGGTGTGGCCTGGAATTGCAAGGTGGGCCAGGAGGGCCTTGACCTGGAGGGTGGCGCAAGGTAGGGTTTGGAGGTGCAGGGTTTCTGGGAGTGTGGGCGGTCAAGTTCCTGGAGGTGCCTGCCTTCCAGGGGGGTCCTCCCAAAGGGTTCCATTGAGGTTGGGAGTTGGCATACTCGTTGCAGTCCTCCCAGTATTGTTGGTCAATTTGGATTACTAATGCTTTGTACCCATTATAGGAGGATTGTTTGAGGGCAAGGTAGAGGACGTCCTTAATGTGTTGGGGTAGGGCCTGCCGGAGTGCAAACCAGAGGGCATTATAGTTCCAGCCTGTCTTGTAGGCCTCCTTTTTGAAGTGGACGATGAAGGTGGCGAACCGTTCTTTGGACCTCATCTGGAGGTTTATGAGGTTCTCCTCGGCCTTGGCCACAGTGTCAAAGATGCCAAACCAACTGGAGAACTCCTGTATAAAGGCAGCCCACTGGGACAATACTGGATTGTTGGGGTCAAACTGGAGGAGGGCCGTATAGTGGTCGAAGGCTAGGCCTTGTAGGTACAAGGCGGCGAAGGCAATTTGGGTGATGGATTTTGCTTGGAACATGTTGAGGCACTGCATGAGGAAGGCCCACCACTTCCAGGAGTCGTGGCCATGGAAGGGTTCTGGTTTTTGGATGTCTAGTCTTCCCTCACGGGCCAAGGCATTCCGGTTGTTGTCTGGAGGGTTCGGGTTTCAGGGAGGTGGGATGGTGTTATAGTAGTAATAGTAGTGGTTTCCTCCTGGTTGTGGTGTAGGTGCGTCCGCAGCTGCTCCCCACCCTCCAGGGGGTCCATCGGGTAGTCCACCACTGGGGAGTCGTCTGTTTCCTCCTGGGGGTGGTCCCAGGATCCACTGACCAGGGGGAGGGGGTCATCCTGGGAGTGGAGAGGGAGGTGTGTCTGCAGCTGTTGTCCATCCCCTGGGGAGTCCATCTGGGGGTCTCCCACCAGGAGGTCATCCATTTCCTCGCTGGGGTGGGCTGGGACCCCATGGGGCCGGGGAAGGAGCTCCGGCACTGTAAGCGCCTGGTGGGAAAGAGGGTCACTCCAAGGGTGGCAATGGGTGTGGGGGGCCATGTTCTGGGGGAGGATTCAGCAGTGGGAGTTTAGCGGTGGGGGTTCAGGGGTGGTCCAGGTCATGCCTGGTGCAAACTGGGGTTGAGGGGGGGCACCAGGGTGAGGGGTGCCTCCCAGGGCTGGGGGGGTCTGGGGTCCATATGGGAGGGAGGGTCGTGAAGACCCTCGGTGTTCATAGGAGGGTTTCCGGGTTTGTCAAAGGGTCCCGGGGCTTGGAATTTGTCCACATATGCCAGGGTACTCTCCGAGTTGTTATCATCTGCAGTAGTGGGGTCAGGTGCTGCTATAGGTTCTTCTGCAGCTGTCTGGCCCCAGGTGTTGAAGGCGTTGGGTACTGAGTTGGCCTGGGGTTGGGCCAAGCAGCCAAGGGTGTGGGCAGCAGGCTGGTCAAAGAGGCCTCCAGCTGGGTTTAGGGCCCGCAGGGTGGCAGACGCAGTGTTGAGTTTGTTTTGTTGTTGCCTATCTGGGGGTGGTGGGTTTTCTGGGGCTCCCGTCTGGGGTTCGTCCTGCTGGACGTGGAAGGACCAAGCTGGGTCTATCGGGTTCTCAAAGCGTCGGGGGTTTGGGCTGGTGTGGATTTTGTTGAGGAGGGACCGGAGTTCATTGCGGAGTGTTGGGTCCACCTGTAAGGTCCTTTTGACATTGGCAGGGAGGGTTCCCTGGAGGAATTGTTTGTTGAAATGGAGGAGTTGTTTGGCCCATTCCTCTAGATTTCCATTGAAGTCGTTCTGTCCGAGGGTTACCAGGAGGGCGTGGGTGCACTGGGCGAGTTCCCCAGGGGAGATCTGGAGCGCACACAGGACTTCGTCCCATTGTTGGTGGTATTCCTTGACTTGCCGCTCCAAGGGTGAGGATGGGGGTCTTGGTGGCGGTTCTGCCGTGGGGTGAGATCAAACGGGGGGAGCGGAGTCGGGGAAAGTGAGAATCAGGGTGGGTATGGGGCCTGGGTGGCATATGGCCAGGGTGCAAAGGGTCCTCTACTAGCGTGGGGGAGGGAGGGTCCCCAAGGGGTCTTGGGGAGTTCTCTGGGGATGTTTCCATACAAGCCATACGTGGTGGGGGTGTTAGCGTACATCTGCCAGTCCAGGGGTGGGCCTTGACTGATGGAGACTCCGTTGGGGTCATAGGCCCAGTGACAGGAGGCTGGGTAGGCCTTCAGAGGTGTGGGCGGGTGCATGGGTCAGGGGGTGCTGTAGTGGTAATTTTCAGGTATTGGGCAACCATAGGCATTGGTGGGGTAGCCGGTTGTGTAGTAGTCTTGGTTGTAGGTAGACATTGAGAACGGGGTAAGGGGAAGTCTTGATATTATGTCAGGTTCTGCTGACTATGGGGGCTTCCAACTGTAAGTGGGTCCTTACTAGGCGGACTTGACATCTGAGGGAGTAATCCCAGACAGAGAGCAGGAGTTCCAGAGGAAGTCCAGATGGGTGGGAGGTGCTCTGGGGGTGCGCAGAGTACTGGGGAATGAGTGAGAGGGTGTCGGGGTTCTGGGCAAAGTCTGGAAATGAGGGAGGTGGTAAGGAAGGTGTGCGGAGGTGAGATAGGAAGAACTGGGAGACTGAGACAAAGTCCAGGAGACTGAGGCAAAGAGAGAGAAAGAGACTTAGGAAAACCAGGAGACTTGGAGAGAAAAGAAGATATAGATTGGCAGACAAGTTAGACAGACAAGCTTATACAAAATGGAGGTACGACAAAGTAACGGCAAAGGTAATATCAAGACTATCATAATGGATCACTACCTACAAGTTTAAATAGTGAAGTCCGGGGTCGGCTCGGGGAGGTTCAGTCCCAGGGGTGTTGACCGGAGCCGGTGCGCGGGATTGTGTACCCAAGGTATTGAATAGCACCGGGGGTGATCATGCAGGACGTTTGGGGATGATTGTGTGGGAGGCCAGGTGATTGGTGGGTGGTAGGGGTTGGTTGGCCAGGTAGGTGGGTTGGTTGGGGTAGCCTGGTGGGAGGCGGGTGCCAGGGTTGATGGGGGGATTGATGGGTGGCGTGCTGGGGTGCTGGGGTTGATGGAGGGTGTGTGTGGGTGCCAGGGTTGATAGGAGTATGTCCCTTGAGTTGTTGACAAGCATCCTGGTGTTTTGGTGCAATTAGGGGGTTGTGTGGGGTCCAGGGCCTAGGTTTGGTGTGGGTGTTGGTGTGGGTTGTGACACAGAGAGTTTGTAAGTGTTAGCATTTGCAGGTCCAGATGCAATGACAATTGAGGAATACTTTCGTCAGCCACTCTCAAATACAATCAAGTTTGTCTGAGTCTGGGTGTATACCCTGGACATCTATGGCATGCCATAAGCAGTTGATACTCTGTGCATATAATTCACACCTTTTCCACTTGAGATACAAGCTTGCTTTGTGCAGTCATTCAAATACAACTTGTAAGTGTTGCTTGTGCTCTTCTATGGAGTCTGAAAAGATGAAAATGTCTAGATAGACATGTATAAACTTTCTGATTACATCTCAGAATATAGAGGTTATCAACCTCTAAAATGTTGCTGGCATGTTACAGTTGCCAATTTGCATAATATTACTGACAAATGTCCCCATTAGGGATGCAAACCCAGTTTTTGGAATGTCTTTTATGCATATGTGTACTTGTTTGTAAGCATCCATCAGGTCAATTTTCAACCTGTATTTGGCCTTTGTAACATCCTTGCAAATAACTTCCTGGTCCAGAAGTGGTGTCACATCCTTGACTGTATTGTTATTGCACTGTTGTGCATCCAGTGCAGTCTGTAGTGTCCCATCTTTTTTGGGAATGCATAGTAATGGTGCAGCCTGCATTGCCATCCATGGTTCCCACCACTTCACATTGATATAGCAATTCATCTCTTTACAAAGCTGCTCCTGCAGTGCTCACGGACAGCAAGGCAGATGATATTTGTACTGCTTGGTCTTACCTATGAGATTAATCTCATGGTTTACTTCTCTCCATGGGGAAAGCTCCTCTTTTGTTCCATTCACAATGTCTGCAAACTTGTGCTGCTATTGCTGGTGCAATTGTGGAATATCCTTGTCTAAAAGGCCATGAGCCTTCATCTTTCTTTTATCTGCATGCTGCTGGCATGGTTGCACCCTAGGTTTGAATCATACATCTGATGGTTCTGATATCTTGTCAGCCCAGGGTTGACAATATACTTCTCCAGTGGGTTGACATGACCCAGCCCACTTCTGCACCACTATCCTACAACCTCATTCCACTCTGGTGGCATACATGAGTCATAAGCCCACTGCATGTCCGGTGGTGGCACTGGTCAATCCTAAAAGAATCTTACAATGTCCATTGTTTCTGCCACACTTGCGGCACTCTGTCAATGCTCTTTGACCTCGTCTGTTATGAGGTCTTCCACCTTCACTCTGGAGCTTGTTGGTTGACACTCCAATGAACCTGGCTTTACTTGTTCTGCATGAGTTTTGTCAGGTAGACAAGCCTTGTCAGGCTTCCTCATGGCTTTTCTCTCTGCAAATATTGGCCTATCTGGCCCATCCCCCCTTTCCAGAGTTCCTTGGAACTCTTCCTCAGACATCATTATGACCAGCGCATCTGCCAGTAGGCTGACTATTGGGGCCAGTTTCTTGTCAATGTCCTCTACTGTCACATTCTTACGACCTTTTAGTCAGTTGCAATCCTCGCAACACTTCTCTGTGGCTCAATACCATTGTAAATGGCCATCCATGTCTGCCAGGACCACCTTTTCAACCCCCAACAGTGTTCTGTTGACAATAACTTTGTTGTTGACAAAGTCAAGAGCAACTTTGTTCTTATGCATGAACGGCATACCAATAATCATGTCATAGCAATCAAAGTTCACTATATTCACATATTCTGTTGTCGGCTGTCCTAACGTCTTCACCCTCACTTCTGTGCCAAACTGTATGACAGCACAACTCCCCACAGTTCCAAGCTGGAGCATCAATGGCTCCATCAGCTCATGAATGTGTATAGCATTCACATGCACAAAATGAGGTGTAATGCCCATTGTGGTACTCCCAGAGCCCCACAGCATCCACGCCAGATGCCCTTTGACCTCTACATAGGTCACTAGGCACTCCTTCTCTTGAGGAGTATAATGAGGTCTTTGCAGCTTATCAGCTGCCTTCTGCAGTGTTATGCATTGCATATGGATGTGTCCATCCCCTTGATGCTTGGGCAGAGCAAACATATGCTCTTCCTCATCATCACAAGCATAGTAATTATTGTCATATACATCCACTGTGACATATTTGTCTCCATTGATTTGGATGCTCTCAGGGTCATCCACTGCAGACTGCTCCTCAACATCCTCAGCAGGCTCCTCTTGGCCTGCCTCAGCATTGCTTTCCATGTTGCTCTCTGCTGCCGCTATATGGGCAGCTCTGACCTGTGCTCTTGGCGCTTTGCATTCCTTGGAGAAGTGGCCCATCCAGCCACAGTTGTAGCAATGTGGTGTTCCACCACTAGGCTTATACCCTGCATTACCGCTGCCAAAGGTGGCCTTGGGAGGTCCCACCCTTGGTGGAACATTCTGTGTTGCCTTTGGTACAGGTTGGCCCAAGCCAGGCCCATATCAGACATCTTTAACTACTGGTACATTACTAGCTTGTCCCAGACCTGGCTTATGCCTCACAGGCACTGTTTGCCATACTACAAACCACAGATTGTGGTTTCATTCCATTTTGGAACGCTTCACCAAGAAGGTTACAACCTTGACCAGTTGGTGACTTCCAGTAGCACAACAAGAACTGCACTGGTCATGGTGGGTTGCAGTCTGTGCAAACTGCTCATAGCGTATAGCATACACTAGGAACTTGGTCACAGTGTTGACCTCTGGTGAGAGGTTATTGTCACATATGAGTGTGCAACAAATATCAGCAGGTATTCCATCCAGGAACATTTCCTGGATAGTGAATTTATCTGGGTAGACAGCCATATTCTGCGCATGATGCACAAGGTCATCATAAAAGGTTTGGACGCCCATTTGGGCATCATATATGGTTGTCCTGAGGGCTTCATGAGCCTCTTGCATAGTGGCCATGTTCACAAAGTGGTTATACAATCCTATCAATACCTTCTTGAAGGTCCAATACTGCTTGTCTCTGTTTGTATGCAGGACATGTCTGCAGAACCAGTTCCGTGCTTCCCTGTTCATGACTTCATGGAGCACAAATATGCACTCCTGGTCCATGTCATCTCCACTATAGCAGCAGGCTGCTCAATGGTAGCAGACATCCATAGCCCATTTCCAACTGGGAGAACTTGTGTCCTCCAGCATATGCTCTGATATGCTTTCTGTCAGCTTGACAAGGCTTGACCCCATCGGGAAACTTGAACCTGACTCCCAAAGAGTCATCCACTAGATGAGTAAGGCGGTCATGCATATGATCCAAATGGATTTTGACCACCTCATTCATTCCTGGCATGCTCACATGCAAATCATGAGGTGAGGGCAATGACCATGCCCTGATTGCTTGGTGTGGAGGATCCTCAGTCCTGCATTCAAGACACAAGCCCTGTTGAGCCCTAGGGATTGGTTGTTCTGGTCAATGACCAGGGGGTCTGCAATTGTCTTGCAATCTCTTTCATCCTGGTCATTGTTACAACAACCCTGTCCATGGTTACTGTAGTGGTCATTGTCACCACTATCATCTCCCTGATCTCTATCTGGTTCTCCAGTCCTTGCAGTGAACTGTTGCCTCATATCATCTATGGGCGCAATGCCTCCACACCCTTCAAACACTATGCCTTGGTCATCAATTAACAACTTGCCTCAATCCTGCAAATTCTGGTTGCAGATGTGTTGATAATTAATATGTTCATTCCAGTTGTCCACCAAGTGGACTCGTCTTGCAACATGTCACAGCATAACAGGTTTACCAGAAACACTTTCATCATGTTCCCCTTCCTTGATTGTGACATGTTGACAAGGCATCCTGACCTCAGGCTGTTCTTCCGCCTCCTCATCTCTAGCAGGATTAGATGTTACCATCTCTACCTCTGAGAAGGCCTGCTGAGGCCTTCTGCTTGTATTAGCTTGCTGTCATGTGGCATTTTGATGCTCTTCATAGTCCTGCTAGGACTCATCTGCCTGTCTAGGCACATTCAGGATATCCATTGCTTCAGCGATGTCTGGTGCACATTGATGCAATACTGCATTGTAGTCCAAAGATTCAGCCAGAGTGGCTGTTGAAGTTGTGGTCCCTTGGGCTGCTTTGTGCTTAATGTACTTGCTGAGCTCAAGCTCAAAGATATGCATAAAAAGTTCAATGTATTCAGTTGAATCAGCCCTAGGTACATGCTAGCCTCTATCAGCCAGTAGTTGTAAATGCTTTACAACATAAAGCTGAAGATGCTTCTGTATTGATTCTTTACTGACTGTTGGAAAATAGTCCAGAACCAGCTGAAGCTGGACTGACAAGATCAATAGCGACCTTCCATCCTCCTCTTCATCTGAGGAGTCTAGTTCAGATGCTAAGTCCAGAACTTTTCCAGGGCTCTTGAGCCTCACCTGTGGCTCCTTGCCACTCCTTCCTAGCTTCTCCATTGTCAGAGGCACTGAAGGCACCTCTTCTTGTATTTGCTCTGTCTGCCCAGTCACTGCGGCTAGGCTAGCTCCCTGTGGCATTGTCGTCTGCTCTGACAATGCTTCCTGCACTTACTTAGCCCCTTGTTTGGGCAGCATCATCCAGAGTGGGGTGCTATGCACTAATGCGCTCCCCTGCATTGTGTCTGTGTATCAGACAGATCCTCCCATTGCCCTCAATGAGAACATAGTGTTCTCAGGCACATTCAGGTAGATCAGCAATGCTAGATTTGTTGCTGGAAGCAACAACCCCAATGCAAACAATTTCTCCCCTGGTCTAGAACCAGGGTTCACAATTGATTTCATCCATGAAATGGACAGTCCCTCCAGCATTCCAAAGCTCTTGCTGATATCGCAAGTCACCCTGTCATCCCATTTTGGCAGGGGCTGGTATTTCAATGCTGAAAGCGTCTCAGCAGCATTGGAGCCAGTATTTGGCTTGGAGACACCTAGTGGTTGTCCACCTGATTCAGCCATGAGAACAAGATGTTGATGTGGCAGATAGAAGTTGCAAAGTTTGATGCATGTTGCCTAGTATGATAACAAGAGCCCAGAGTCTAAAGCTGATAGCAGAAGATTCAAAAAAATGTAGCCATTGACTACCAATAGAACAACCTTGCATGTATCACGCATGTCAGGTTCCGCTGACCCGGGGGCCTTTCTTAGCAAGCAACGACCTTACGAGGCGCAAGCGAGTGCCGAACTACGT
>JAGGAT010000531.1:0-25596 GCA_017657195.1 Termitomyces sp. T70a | reverse complement strand
ATGACAGCCATAGCGGAATCTGCACAAGACCTTATGGATGTAGAGGCCACTTAATGTGGTCTCTACAGTATTCCTGGATGGATGGGAAGGGACCATCAGGAAGGGACTTATGCCGGTCCCTTCAAGTTGCTATATTGCGCTCTAATCAAGATGCAATCAGGCAAAGTTCAAGCAGCGCGACTTGCATGGCTGCTAGAGACCTTTTCAAGGTTCTCAGAGAGCTTCTGATTGCTCTCTGGGGCCTCAGTCTCTGGTGCAATAAGACCAAAGCTGCCTGCTCAGTCTCCTCTGATTACCTGCATTCACCACAATGCAGCTCCGTTGTATCCACTATAAGGGAACTGTTGAAGTCCCTAATAGAAAACTTACGTAACCTGAGAGGAAAACTTCAGCGGCTAGAGAGAACTTGCAAAACAGGTGGGACGCTATCTCCCGCCCTATACCCTGCATTTAATTTATTCTTATTTTTATTTTTATTGATGAGACCCATTATGGTCTCATTTGTTTTTGTGATTACTTATTCAATGAGACCTGTGATGGTCTCATGAGGGGGGTATGTAACGGATCATGCTCGTTACAGCACTGGTATAAAGTATTATTACTTTATAGTTATTATTTTACTTAGCTATTATGTAATTACTATATAAGTTGTGAGGTTACTTATGTAACCTCAAGTAGTCTTTTTGCACAACCGTAGCCAGAATCAATTGATAGGTTCTGACTTATGGTCTCATGCGTGAAAGGCTCAGTAACTGCATTACAAAGGACCATTCTCTGTCTTCACATTGGGCTTGGCTCAACTTACATTGCAATAGCAGCTTGAGATGCTGCCTGAGGATATGGTGTCCTTGGCTGAGTTGCAAGGGTGCCACAACAAGGGAAAGAGATGGGCAGAAAAGCCTACACATGGCACATGGCCAGAATGAGCTCCTGGCCCTCTTGCTTCAGTGATTAGAGCATGGTGGGTACAAAGTGCCTGCAGACACAGTGTTTCTCTGCAATGTGGAGGCAGTTGTTCTCATAAGTCATCTGCTGAATGACTTAGATCATTTGCACACACAGCACAAAACTGACCTCCTAGCCTTGTCATCTGCCTAAAAGAGGCAGACATTCCTACTAAGTTGAGACACCAACTCCAGTAACAGGGCACATTGACAAGGAGTGGAGGACATGCCCTCCTGCTCAACTATGTCAAGCATAGTATCAGTTGGCTAGGAGGCTGGCCTAGGGCACAATATAGTGCCTTATAATGATTTGCTTGCTCCAGCAGCACCCAGGCTCCTTGAATGCCTGGCCAACAGCTTGTCAGCAATTGCATCATCACAAGCAGAGTCTGTAGTGTCCTCTACATGCCTGAAGGAGCAGGGCCCATGGGAGGTGCAGGCACCTCCTCTCAAGACCAAGGCCTCACAGTTCTGTTAGGACAAACAGAGAAAGAAAGTTGAGGAGCAAGGCTCTTACTATATTTTATTCCCAGCAGAGGTGCTGAAGAGCACTCTAGAGGCAAACATGCCTTTCCTGCCATTCATTCTGGTGGAGAGCCCTCCCCTGTGCTATCCCAGGATGGCATAAGCAATAGACCCATGCAATGACCAGACCCTTCAAGGGGTCTTACCCTCTCCCCCCTTGGATGATGAGTGGTATGACTCAGATGAGGTGCAGATGGAGCCTCCCAAACCAGGAAGAGATGGCAATTAAGAAGTATATGTGCAAGAAGCACAACCAACACTGCTAGGCAAAGATTGACTGTTGCAAGCAGGAGAGTGACCAGGTCAAGGCTGGGCACATTGAAGTGCTAATTGGATGTATTTCAGATGCCCTGAGGATGGTCATATATGTGGACTACACTGTAGAATGACAGAATTTATTCTTTGGGACAGAGCTTAGGCCCCAGTTTTATTGGTCATGCACAACCAACACCATCTTCATCAGAATGGATGTCTGAGCTGCCTAGGCCTGTGAGGCTGAGAAGAAGGGGAGGATCTTCAAGATGATTCCTACTCATGTGTATAAGGCAGCTCTACATGAGTTTCCTCTCAACTCCCAGGAGCTTTGCCAACTTTTTACACTAATGAATAACCAGTTTATGCCAGTGAAGCAACAGCAAGCAGGATATCTCCTGCCAAACAAGTTCAAGCAAGTCAGCCTGAACTGCCACCCCACTGCTTAGGACAGAACCATGTCCCTGATCATTGAGAATAAGCAATACAAGACAATCACTCATTTCTTTGTGAGCAACAAAGAGCAGGAACTTGTCCTGCAATTAATCATTCCCCATAGCCTTTACAAATGATGAGACATGGGGTGCATAACTTTCTTAAAAATGAACACTCCAGATCCCAAGCAGCCCTTCTCCTTGGACTACCTGGGGCCATATGCCTTGCTTTATGGGCAACCAGGAACAACCAATGTATGGACAGGCTTAGCTGTTGATTAGGCAATGCGCATTCACTGGCGCAGCTTATTTGGATCCATGCTGATGTGTATCCTGTGCATGAGTCAACCATCAAAGATGGCAGTCCACCACCACCTTGCCTTTGCGTTTGTGCAACCTGGCCTCTACTACGAAGCCATTTACAACTACAAATTTGCCATGGAGTGACCATTTAAGCCACTTAATAGCACTAGCCTCAACCTCAAGTTGAGGCAGGTGTTTATTTTGGAGGATAAATTCTCCTAATTCAGTATCATGGACATGCTCCTTATCCTACTGCATAACCAGGTTCTTGTTAGCTGGGATGCATACACCTTTGGAGTCACCTACTTGACTCACTTATTCTACAAGTTGAGTCAATATCTTGACAATGCTCTCAAAGTTGACAATGAGCAACTGTGCAGGCTAGGGGACTACAAAACCCCCTATCCCTCACTCAGTGGGATGGATGGTGAGATGCCACCACTGGAAACCACTACCATCTAATGCTTCAGCATCAGAGGAACCATTATGCCTACAACAAAGTATTTTGCAAGGGCATGTACCTTGCTATTGGGCAGGATCCCTATGCCCATGACTTGTAGACCTGTAAGGCCAAGCATGAGTCCAGGACTGCTGTGCATGAGGGCAAGGCCCCCTACTCTGCAGGTGCAACAGAGCCTGCACTGTTCATAGACATGACAATGTCCTTGCCTCCTATTTGCCTACTTAAGGAGTCCCCTCATGCCAGGCTGTCCAGATCATCCCTCTTCATGCCTGACAAGGATGTTCTGGACTATGGCATGGATGATGTGATGGCAGACTCCTTCCAGCCAGTAGAAGATTTGCCCATTGCACCTGTTCCAGATCTACTGATGGCCTAGTCATCCTGTATTGTAGACTGTGATGTGGTCTAATTTGGGGGTATGTAACAGGACAGCCCCATTAGTTGTAGTTTTAAAATAGTAGCATAGTGTCTATGTAATAATAATTGCTATTATTACAATTTATTATTACTTATTTGTATATACTACCTATAGTAGTCAATCACTGCTTAATAAGCAGCTAACTTTTCCTGTAAACACTACATAGATAATAGACTGAGACTTATCTGATTCTGTGCAGTGTGAACCAGCAAAAGCTTTACAACCTATAACAACTGTTACAGCCTGGCAGGGTGAATCCTTAGACTTGTTTTCTTTGAATCTTCTTCTGCCAAGTGTGTAATTATTATTACTTACTTATATATACACTAATACACTCTTTGTATCTCCCTCTGCCAGCTGTGTGATTGAGCCATAGCTTCTAGAGGTCACCCTTACAAGAATAGCAAGTAGATCCAAGCTTCATCTTCAAGGACTGGCTAGGCTGGCTGGGTCATGAAACTGTACAGAGATAAGGTAATCTAGTGAAAAAGCAACTAATAGGAACAGGATGAACTCCAGCAAGCTATGGGGGGCTGTCAGACCAATGGGACACTTGTTCTGCTGTAAGAGCAACTTCTGAAGGCTGTGGCTAATCACACAATTGGCAGAGGAAAATTCAGAGTTTATTAGAAATGGCACAATATAACAGGAGTACTACTAAATCATCCAGCAGAGAAAAATCCAAAAGAGAACAAGTCTAAAGTTGCCTCTGCTGTGGCACAGTGCATTAGCATAGAAGTAGAGGTGTGGGAACAATTGTACAGCATGGCAGAGCACTAATCCTAATCCCAGAGTGGACAGACTGGTCCAGAAAAGTCTGGAAAGTTCAAAAATGGCAGTTTCTTAACAGATTCAATTGCCTAAGATCATCTTCATCATTCATAAATTGTTCTAAGTACTCCAAAAAGTTTTGCTCATAACACCCTCACATACTAACAACAGTCTCTTTCAACTTAAACACCCATTGTAATCCACAATAAGCTCATTGTGCTCAAATATTTGCTTGTCCCTGTTGGCAAGCTGCATTCCAAACAGCCTTCACAGCCCCCCAATACCTTTCTGGCTCAAACTTCGCATGGTTCACGTGCGCAGTATTTTCAAACACCTCGAACCTAATATCCTCAAACCCAGCTGCTTTCGCATCTTTTGCATGACCTTCAATTTCATAGAATGCAACCATCGTGTCCATCTTCGAACACAAATAAAGCCTCGGTGTGCTTTTCTGTGTCCAAGGCAAGATATTAGGTTTGTTCAGATCCAGTTTCAGCACCTCCAGCGGGTCTTTTGAGCAAAAAAGACGCTTCTTTATGGAGGAATAGTAGAGGAGCCAGGTAATAAGGACCTTCAGGAGGCTGCAGAGGATTGGATTGCGAACGAGGGGGGTTATGGAGTTTTTAATGTGTTGTCTGGTGCCGAGTCCAGGACAGGAATCGAGGACGAGGGCACAGGTGCCGGGTGTTAGGATGTCCCAATTTGGGTAACGGACTTTAAGGAGGCGACTGAAACATGTGAGCTGGCTGCATCCGCCTGTGCCAATTCAGCAATTATAAGAGAAGAGGGTAAAAAGGGTGTACCGTTTGAAAATGCGTGGATCAGAACACGCGGTGGATCAATCTCGTATTTTTCAATGGCTTTGGACTTTGTCGATGGTAGATAGCCAAGGTCCAGGAGTACGTCTATCAGGGGCTCCAGATTTGCTTGCTGTCGAGTAGCAGGGTTATAGGTATCTGAGGATGACAAGAGAAAACATACACATGTCCCTTCACGGCTAATAAAGAATGAAGGTTCGCATTGAATTATGATATTGATTGCGTTCGGGTAAAGTTCATGGTGAACCGTAGTGTACTTCATGAGATGTGACAACTTTGCTCCCACTGATTTGACGCGTCAGTAAAACACTGATGAAAACTGTAGAACGCACTCCATCCAAAGGTGAGTATCAAACTGCAAATGCGGTAAATATGCTTCAACGAATGATCAAGAGAACCTCACGATGGAGATTGGTCGCTAGTAGATGTGCGAGTAGGCGCCACATTTTCATGAGAAGACAGGTAAATCCCTTTCCCAATGCGCTGAAAGCCTCCGCTAAGTGGTATTAGGGCCATACTTTGATAGAGAGCTTTGGAAAGAAATCTTCCTGTCCTTGCCCCAAATCATTTGATATGCTCCCCATAACGTCGGCATCGTTGGCGTTTGATTGATGAGAAATATCACATGTCGCATCATATGGTTCCTAGGATAGATGCTCTGGTTCTTTTCCATTGACGAGAGGGATTGCTCATAATACGTGGAAACATTACAAGCTGTAACGCCGTGACAGCAGACCATCATTATACCTGGATACCTACCTTTACAATCCTAATCTCAAATTCTCAATTGGCGAGAATGGAGGCGAATATGGCCAGCGTTGCATGCAAAACCTTTCAAAACCCATTCTCTTTGCGACCCCGACATTGATGCATAGAACTCGTCCGACTAAGGCCATTGCTGTGACTCTATGTGGTCAACTCTTACCACGCTTGCATGTCATCCAATCCGTTACAGCAGGCAATGGCACTTGAGAGTGTTCGTCACAGAGAGGTATGCAAACTTTCTGTTTCCTAGTATCAACATCTACCCTCGGTTGCATCTTCCTCAATGCACCGCAGTTCCCTTGAGCCAACGACACCATAAGCATTTCATTTTGCATCAAATCATCTGAGAGATCTCGCGAAACTGGGCGTAACAACATTAATGCAAAGGATAACAAATTCATCATTGTCGCTAGATAGGCGATTCTTCTAGTATTGCTTGATTAAGGCCGGAGGACTCACACATCCAGGGTTCCTGCCTGTAATTATCGAATATGTGGCTTTGTTGTAACGTTTAGGACCGAGAACATCGCCGCCCATCAACAGCTCGGGAACCCTCTAATGGAGAGTCGTACAAGCACGACACTCGCCCTGAACCAGTTGATCAGGATTTATAAATACCCACATAGAATAGTCTGTGCCAAACGTATCTGCTTGTTTAGAAAGAGCATCAAGCCCCTCTGCTTCAATGCTTCTCGACAAATTTTGAACGTGGAACAATGTTCGATCCGACCTTTGCTTCGATACGAGTTGCTAAAACAGTCCTGAGGTAGATGGAAATCCTCGGTCGGTGCAGAACCGATGGAGACTTCTGGACCGCGATTTCATCCATCGGGGGATCGGATGTCAGACCGATGCAAGTCAAGGAGGTTTGGTACAGGAGCGTGTTTTAGGAATAGTCGACAGTCTTCATTGGGCTACAACGTCATAAGCAGTGACCCATTTATCTTTGATGGATGTATCATTGGATGTCGATATCAAACTCGGCATCGTCATCGGTCTTCGATAAGAATCAACACTCAACGGCCCGGTCCCAAGTCTCAGCTTCGCGAGGTACTTCACATATCTTAAGGCAACTGAGCGACGATCTCGATATTCATGTTGCAGGCACATGGTAGACTTGGAGTAAACAAACTTCGTATTCGATAACATGGTTTATGCCTCAGCGGTGCCAATCACTCCAATTATGTCCAAGATGACATTATGGGAAGTAGCACCCTGGAAAAGATCATTGGCGACGGTGATACGGTTGCTTTTGCTCTTTTTTTTTTGCAAAGGGGGCTAGCCTTAATCCCCGAAGCGCAGATACCAAACGCCAAAGGTTCCAGAGGTACCATGGACTATTGACTGTACTCAGTGTTGATGTAATCTCGAAATAGATAGAGCGTACTTGAAGTATTCGAAACACCACAAACACATGTAATGTTCGAAGCTAGTAGTTGTCAAACAGCGAAGCCTTTTTCCGGACCGATAATATGCTCTTAGCAAGATCAGGATTAACGGGAAGAGTTATCTTGTCCACATCAAATTTCTTCACAGGCAGGGCGTAAATCCGCGTGTGACCTTCGGCTCAACGATCGAATTCTCCATAATCTAGATGCATATTTTTACGAGAAACCGTTTCTATGAAGCAAGTAACTCACACGATGGGATCCAAGAGGGTCAGGACACACGGAAAGTTGTGGTCGACAGTTGCGAGCTTGTTGGCGTACATGATCTTCTTATCAGAAGCCACGTCAGGAATATTTACAGCTCTTTGGATGCTTGTGGATTGCTAGCTTTGTAGACCAAGTGCCTTGGTATGCGAGACCATGAGTCCCTAAATGAGACGATGAATACATTTAAGGGAAAGACACGTATACAGCAATGTGATCGCTCCAAATCTAGTCATCGAATACTCGTGGGGGGGCATGATGTTCTCGAATTCACGTGTGAAGTTCTCGAATTCATTTCCGCACACCGGCAAGGTCGGGTGTTATTCGTGTTGAGTCAATGATGTTGGCTTCTTCGACCGCTTGTGGCAAATCTAGACAGCCAATCCATTTTATGACAATTCCACGTATTACAAGCACCTCCTACTGTACTCGTCAGTCATGTTCTGAATCGGAACGCGAATTTGAAGGGATGTCATGCGGACATAACTATCACCGAAGGGTAGGATGGAACCAAAATAACGAGACTAGGATGTGATTTGGTTTCCGCCAGGTCAGCCGCACCGCGCAACTTTTCATGGCATGTGTCATCATGCTCTGAAGAACACATAATGTGATATCACACTGCGAATCGTAATTTAGTCAGGCTTAGGAGAATTCAACCGCAATGAGGATGTTGATCAAGATCTCTCCATAACACATAGGAGCACCGTGGTACTTTGCTGTGAAACTTCATACAGCAGAGCATCTATGTGCCTCTGACTCTGTTTGTGCCGTTCTATTTGTATGTTCCGTGCTCTTGCGTCAGTGATTGCCAAAAGAGACTTATATTTGTGTCGGTAGCCATAGACAAACATCGATTATTTTTTTGTCCAGCGCCTACGTTCCTACGATCAACGATTAAAATATTACTTTGGGCGCCTTGACAGCATACTCAGAGACCAGCGAGATTAACAATGGAGGCGTCTGTGCGCGTTTTTTATTTTTCTCACAACCAACTCACTCACAAAACACCAGACAGGGTTCGAATGTCCTGAACCGCTCAATGCAGGGCCTCTGGTCGAACCATAGACGGACTAAACTGAATATCAATTCCTCTATACCCTCAGGAACTCCGGAAACTTCAGGGACACCTACTACTATCCCTGCTGTAGAAGATCCTTCATCTTTATCTTCATCTCCTCCATGCGTATCAGAAACACCCGAGGTACCTCCTGGAACGCCTGCTTCGCAAGACTCGACCGTTATAGTCGATGCTCAAGCTTCAATAAGCAGTAGCAAGCGGAAAGTGAGATCGTCTCGTCCTCCAGACTCGAACAGCAAACGAGTCAAATTAGTACCTGGGTCTAGCGGAGGTATCGCAAAGGACTATACACCACCGACGGCGCGACTAGCAGATATAGGTGGTGTAGAAGCATGCGTTGAGAAGATGCTCGAGCTTGTGGCTATGCCGCTATGTCATCCCGAGATTTATCTTCATACTGGCGTTCAACCTCCAAGAGGCGTCCTTTTGCATGGTCCGCCTGGATGCGGCAAAACTCTATTGGCAAATGCAATGGCTGGAGTAATTATCTTTGAATCTTGTTATTCTGCACGTATTGAAGGGATCATTCTCTAGGAACTCGGCGTGCCGTTTATCAATATATCTGCTCCTTCAATAGTTTCAGGGATGTCGGGCGAGTCGGAAAAAACTCTGCGGGACACATTTGAAGAAGCAAAGGTCCATACATCTTTTACAATCTTCCTTTTCAGACCTAATATATTATATTATCGTAATTCAGCGCGTCGCTCCGTGCCTTTTATTCATCGACGAGATAGATGCTATCACCCCAAAACGAGAGAATGCGCAACGAGAGATGGAGAGAAGGATTGTGGCACAGTTTCTAACGTGCATGGATGGTACGAATGCTGTTAACCATCGTTTCCTCGATTGACATTTGTGTAGATATGTCTTGGGAGAAGACCGATAATAAGCCTGTCGTTGTGATGGGAGCCACAAATCGTCCTGACTCGCTTGACGCAGCTCTCCGGAGGGCTGGGAGATTTGATCATGAGATCAGTATGAGTGTCCCCGACGAGGAAGCTCGCGCCAAGTAAGTAATCTGTGCATATTGGTTTTCTTTCTCCTGTATAACAAGCCTCCCGCAGAATTTTGAAGGTCTTATGCGCTAAACTCAGGCTAGCTGGTGATTTCGATTTCACAGCTCTTGCAAAGGCTACGCCAGGTTACGTTGGTGCGGACCTGTCAGCATTAACAGGTGCTGCAGGCATCATCGCTGTGAAAAGAATTTTCAAACAACTATCCGGAGGGACCTTAGTCCTTCCACATTCCATCCTTCAGCCAATCCATCCCTCGCCTGATCAAGACATTGCCATGGTCATCGATCAACCCCAACTCCCCGGAGCTGATCCCCCCGCCAAGCTAACTATAGCCCCCTTCTCCCACCTTGTATCTAACGCACCTCCCGGTTCTATCGCACACTTCTTGAATGCCCATCCAGACCCTCTAACAGAAGAACAACTCGCCCCGATCTGCATCAACGCTTCCGACTTCCTCCTAGCCCTTAAACAGGTCCAGCCTTCCTCCAAGCGCGAGGGCTTTGCTACGGTGCCGGACGTAACTTGGGCAGATGTCGGCGCACTCCATGGGACGAGAGAGGAATTACATATGGCTATTGTGCAGCCTATCAAAAGGCCTGAGTTATTCAATGCTGTGGGCATCTCAGCCGCTTGTGGTGTGCTTCTGTGGGGTCCGCCTGGTTGCGGCAAGACATTGTTAGCCAAGGCGGTCGCAAATGAGTCAAAGGCGAATTTTATCAGTGTCAAGGGACCTGAGCTGCTCAACAAGGTAACTCGTTGTCATTGATAGATGCTTGATAATTGACACTGACATACAATTGCAGTACGTCGGCGAAAGTGAACGGGCAGTTCGGCAAGTCTTCTCCCGTGCTCGCGCTTCCTCTCCTTGCGTCATTTTTTTCGATGAGCTGGACGCTCTTGTCCCACGTCGAGACGACAACCTGGTATGTCACCTCTCCATCCTAGGAATATTTGACTAACCATCTGCATCAGTCTGAATCCTCTGCCCGTGTCGTCAACACCCTTTTAACAGAACTAGACGGTCTCGACGCGCGCAAAGGTGTCTATGTTATTGCAGCAACCAATCGTCCAGATATGATCGACCCCGCTATGGTCCGCCCTGGCCGGCTCGACAAGCTTCTGTACGTCGACCTCCCCTCTGCCGACGAGCGCGCCGAGATAGTGCGCACGATGACGCAGAAAGTCCCGTTGGGCAGTAGCGACGGAGTGTCGCTGGAGCAAGTGAAGCTTGGTGTTGAGGTGCTTGTGAAGGAGCGATGTGACGGGTTTAGTGGTGCCGATCTCGCAGCGCTCGTGCGTGAAGCAGGTGTTATTGCGCTTAAGCGAGCGCTCGGTGCACTTGACGAGATGGATAAGGGAGGGGCTGTTCTGACGGGTCAGATTGATAAAGTGGTTGTGCGAGTTGTGGACTTTGCGACAGCGCTTGAGAAGGTAAATCCGAGTGTGAGTACGGTTCAAAGGAGGAAATATGAGGCACTGAGGAATAAGTTTGCGGGGTTGCCGGTGAGATCAGGAAAAGATGAAGAGGACAAAAGGGTCGAGGAGAAGAGCAGCAGTACCTGATCGTCATTTGTTGAATGAAAAAGGTCTTTCCTTCTATATCTAAGTCTTCTACAGATCTCCTACTTTCTTTACACCCACCACAACGCGATCGTTGCGTCTCCAGAATTCTACCATTATCTCTGCAAGTCTCTTTGGATCATCCTAAGATTAAATGTCAAGAATTAGGAGTATTGCGTGGAGTTCGGACGAACCTCTTGCAACATGTGGCCCACGCCTGGTACGACAACCAGCTGGAACTTGCCCTGCATCTGGCCAATCATGAGTTCATTGTCCAGCCGGTCGGCTCCTGCTAGGACAAGGACGCGGGCGGTGCGTGCTTGAAGGAAATTCCTAGATAATCCTTTGAACCAGCCTGAGAGCGGTGAAGAGTAAGATGACCCAAGTTCTGATGCGATCAGAAGATCGCCATACTTAGCCAATAAGGTGCAGTGGACCGCAAGGGTGTACGCCACTGGCAATGGGGTACTGCGGCTGGATCGGAAATTATGATTGAAGGAATGGAGATCCGCGCGGAATGAGCATTTCGGATTGCCTTTGTGGTCACACTAGAACACATCATAACATAGGTCTTATGGAACAAAAGAAGACTTACTGCCACTGGATGGCTTCTTCGATATTGTTAAACCCATCCGGACGTGCGTTCAGCAAGTTATTCATAAATGGCAAAGCGTCGATCGCAGATCCTATTCGAGAGCATCAGAATTAGTCTAGAGAACAGAGAGAATTGATCGGATTACCCTCGACTATATCCAAAACAGCTACGCCGGTGACTCGGTATTTACGCTCTAGCAGCATAGGACAGCTCCTCGTGACCACCGAACCTCCCATACTATGGCCAACAAGCTGAAGAGCTGAAGTCAGTTGATAATTTTATGTCTTTCTGAGGTTAACCGATGTATGTTTTACCAAAAGGGAAGGCGCGTCAGCAGGTTCAGGAAAAACTGTTCGTATAACTTCGGTAAAATCTTCTACTAGGACCTCAATCGAAAGATCCTCGTCCGAATGATCAGATGTAGGTGTCGTCTTGCCTAAGACATTCTGTCGTCATCCAGATTCAACGGCTAGAACACACTTACCGTGCCTGCGGGCATCGATAGCAAGGACGCCACACTCTCCCTTAGTCATATCCGTGATCTCTTTGGCGAAACACGCGAAGGTCAGCCCTGAGTATCCGGCTCCGTGGTGGCAGATCATGACCGTTCCGTCCGCAAGTGTTGCGGGTGTGTAATAGACGCGAAAGTCTAGTCCACGAGATGGAACAAAAACTTGAAGAGCCTGTTGGAAGTATGAAGAAGCAGATAATGGTGTGTATTCAGGGTTTGGTGGATGAAATGTCTTGGGGTGTCGCCTTGGCCTGCACACGTAGATACCAGATCAGTAGAGGATTTCTTGTCAAGTCAAGCAAATAACTGACATGGCTGGTGGCCCCATACCATCGGGTAGGGATCCTATTGTGTTAGCGGCTTCCTCGCTTTCACGGTCTTCATCTTCCTCACTGTTATGTGGGAGTGAAGGTAGTTTGGATATACGGGCACTCAACGCCGAACGAAGTAGATCACTCATTACTTTGAGAGACTCAAGTTCTTGTGAAGATGAGACAGCTATTCAGTTATACAAAGGGTAGTAGAGAGAGTGGCTGGTTTTGAACTCGATAAGATCACAATCACAACTGATTAGATTGCAAAATGCTGTGAAGGCACCAGCATTTTCATCGACATGTTCAGCGCAATTTTAGACACTGGAACCTTTCCCTCCATTCACAACATATCCATAATTACTCGTACATACAATCAATTCTGTTGATCTGCAGCCTGGCTCGCGATCAGCTCGCACTGGTGAGTCTCAGGCTCCACCTCCTCCTCAATAAAACTGCCACTAGTAGTCAACGTCCCCGCCTGTTGCAAAACAATTCTGGACCGCTCCTGAGCACTATAAGAGGGCCATTCGGGTGATCGGGCAAGTTTAAATGTATTAGGATTTCCAGATCGCACGAAGGAAAGCCAGTAGGCGATCAATTCCGACGCAAAAGCATCCTCAATAGGCGTCATGGGGGTAAAGGTCGTTGTCCCATTTACCCTACATATCCAATGGCTTTATTGTGCCAATCCTGGAATAGTGATGCAGACTTACCCTGTGTTGGTACCGAGGAACATCATCCAGTTTTCCGCTGCGTGAGCTACTTCTAGGCCAGGCAAAGTCGGATTACGCTGGTTGTAACGGTATGTCCATGCTGGAACATTCTGCGAGAAGCTTGTGGCCATGATCGTACGCTGTACGGTCAATTGAGGAGGGAATAAAAACGACATGCGGTAACTACTCACGGCACATCTCACAGAGAAATCACCGGTTAAAGTCTGCACACGAAGGTCCTCCGAGGCAAATTCTGATGCAGGATAAGCCTAGTCCCGATTAGCGAAAGTTGCCGCATCGAGATATGGCAAGTTGTTACCTCTTCCAATGCGGCAATGTCTGCCGCAGTAAGCAAGGGACAGTAGGATGTCAAAGCAGCGGCTATCGTACTCCCTCCGGTAAGAGTTTCATTGGTTGTTGCACTAGAGGTATTCATCAGAGATTGCGAATGCGACAGACAAGTTAACAGGACGTACCCGACAATCAGAGGAACTGAAGCAAATTTTCCGGATGTTATAGACTGAGTTGGAAACTCAGTGAAAATTTTCCCGTCCAAAACAGGAACGAAGGTCTTATATGGAGAAGCAGTGCTGTTGAAAGATCCGCCAGGTCAGCGCGCAATGGAAGGCTAGAGAAGAGTAGGCAATCTCACAAAGCAGGTGAACTGCCGGCATCCTGTGCGCGTGCCAAAGCGCTGATACTAGCAGATCTCAAACAAGCTAGCTGCTCCGCTATTGAGCCAGATCCGCATCCAGCTTGTTGGGCATAAAATTGGAACAAAGGCTAGTAAGACTCCAGATTACACATGGTTTGGATCTCCAAAGAAGATTGGGGGATCTTACCTTTTGTTGGTCGGGCGTAGGCAGAGGTGTCCTGAACACACTTTGGGCGATGGCCCCTGTGAACAATTCACTGTCACCGTTGGCGACAAGATGAAGTTCAACAGAGCTACCGCCCGCACTCTCTCCGTTGATAGTCACCTTGTTAGGGTTTCCACCAAAACTCGCAATGTGACGCTTCACCCATCGTAATGCCTCCGTTTGGTCAAGGAATCCGGCATTGAAGTCGCCGAGTGTTGAATCTTCGAATTCTGGCAACGCTAGGAATCCAAAGGAAGAAAGGCGGTAGTAGATAGATGCAACTACGACATTCGGGCTTTGGTGAATCCAATGGTCGAAGGGCCAATTTGCCGGATTTCCGGAAATATAACCTAGTCGGAGACATCAGCTTTTACTTTGAATGAGGGGGAAAGGATGAACTCTTACCTCCACCATGTATATATACAAGAACGGGTACTTGTGAAAAAGTCAAAATATGCACGTTTCAGGTCAACTTTCACTCACAATTACTCTCGTTCGTTGCGTCCGCAGGCGTATAAATGTTAAGCTTGAGGCAATCTTCACTGCCAGCACCACCTGCATCCCCAACTACACTCTAATTCAGTGAGGCATCCTTCCCATAACGAACACACTCACGTCCGGTGGTACCTTGGACACAAAAGGCAGGGTAGAAAGTTGCATTGATTACATTTCCATTGGCTTCGCGAGACACGCGTGTGGTATCTAAAGGCAGCGGCGCACGGAACCTTCTCTCACCCAGTGGAGGCTCAGCATAAGGAATTCCCAAGTATGCAACACTGTTCGGGAAAGTGCGGTTGCCGAGATATTTGGCATAACCCGTATCGACAATGGGATCAGTAATCTCTTGAGTAAAGACGTTCAGAACAAGGCTTGCGATGACAGCACCACATAGTGTGAACCACATCGTTGGCGAAAATATATTATTCCTACACGCTCGCGGCTTGGCTTTTAGTAGCTCTCCAGATAGGAAATTTGCGTGTGGGAGCCCTAGCCAAACGGAGGCGCGGACCGCCAAAATGTCAGATGGATGGAAGAACGTGATACGAATTCGTACTAGAGGTGAGAGACGCGTTAACTATTAAAGCCCGTTACATTGTAATGTGTGACCAATGAAGAATTTTGTATGTGCTAGTCATGCTAGTAAGAAGGGTGTAAACAGTGGCTCGCAAGGAAAACTTGGTGGAAGACGTTTCAGTTCCTTACAGAAGATCAATGGACCACTTCTTGACGACGACCAGTTGATGCCGTCGAACATATATAATCGGCATTTGCGCCCATTTCCCCAAGAAAACAGGTGTGTGAATCCAACAAACGGCACTGAATTACTCAATTCGGGCTCAAGCTCAAGTCCCTCATGATCAGTCCGAGCTACCATGCTCCGATTGCAGTGACAATCCTTTTGCACATGACCTGACTTAGAAGGGGACATGAATTGACGACCTCCATAATAGCTGGATCACGTTTCATGGTCGTAGTCTGCGCGACGGATGGGTGCGGCACTTGAAAATGTAGATGCGGGGAAAACCACGAAGGCAATAATGGTGGAAGGGAATTGCACACGATAACGATAGACGGGTTTGTTCCTTCGCCGGGAAGAAAGAAGGCCGAGGGGGACAGCGGTGGAAGAGCGTTGCAGAGGCACACGAGTGAGGTGGGTGAGGGCGGTGAATGCTAGCTTACAGGACCGAAAACGGTTACAAGTCGATTATATACCTCGGGTTGCCGAGTAATGTGGTGATATGTATGATGGTCTCTGACAAGTTTCACTCCTGACAAAACCAGGGATGATCGTCAAGGTAGATGTGCTTACCACAAGTGACCAAGATAAATAATCATTGGCAAAGAAAGATGGATCATTGCTGTCGACCATTTGAGACATTTTTAACCAGCATGATTTGGCAATAAACAGTGGCTTCCCTGACATAGGCGGCACTTTTTCGCGAGGTAATCGTGTCAATCATCGTTGTTTAGTGCTGTTAGATATCTTGTTCAGTCGATGGCACTGAAACTTCAAGCCACCTAGGGTGTACATTTTTTCCCCCTCAATTCCCCGAGGAAAAAAAACGACAGTCAAAGGCATGAAATGATAATTGACAACAGATAAAATCACTCGTCGTATATCATGGTTTACCACAGTTATCAATCACATGCTGCTTTGCTTGCCTCTGTTCTGAGCCGCCAACTCCTGGGACGTCTTCTGGTGCATCTCCGTCTTGGTTGAGCTAGTGTGAAGGTAACGTCAACGGTGGAAAAACCGATACTCATTTGGAGACAACCCACGCGGGTACGGTCAGCACCAGCATTAATGAGAACCACTGCAGCCTCGGCGTGAGCCGAATCCATTGCCAGATGAAGTGGGGTATTTCCTGATATGAGAGTATGGTTTTCGTAAAGCAAGGGACAGGAGACATACACACCAATGCGATCAGAAGCATTCAAACGAGTCTTAGTGACCCCCGAATTAGAGGAGTCCAATAAAAGTCGAATGAATCCGACTGAGCCGGTAGTCGCGGCGCGATGACTTGATTCGATATATATTAGAAGCGGAGAAGCAAAGAGAAGGTGATTACAGACAGAGGAACTTGGTTGGCTTTGTCCTTTGCGTTGATCTAACAAAGAGGTTTGGGACTCCTCGGTTGTAAGCCCGTAAGAGACTCACGTCTGCGCCCCTAGCAATTAGGAGCTGGCCAATCTGGAGCATAACGGTCAGCCTGCGAATGAGGAGCTTGACAGTATCACGGCATACATCTATGTGAGACTTGGATGCGGCATAGTGCCTGGAGGATTCGGAAGCCTCGTTGTTCGATATGGACCCTTGAAGAAGAAAGAACCAGAACTTACAAGGGTGTAATTCCTTTGTCATTCTTCCTGTTCCTCCACCCTCAGAGCATATTAGACTTTTGAAAGGTGACGTGACAGACCTGTTTACGTCGGCACCAGCACCTACCAGTTCTTTGACGACATCATCGTGGCCAGCACTTACTGGATCGAGCAACAAATAAGTTTGAGTATACACACGTACAAGCCATGCCACCAA
Organism: Termitomyces sp. T70a; assembly: GCA_017657195.1. NCBI lineage: Eukaryota > Fungi > Basidiomycota > Agaricomycetes > Agaricales > Lyophyllaceae > Termitomyces > Termitomyces sp. T70a. The sequence continues at coordinate 8,564 of JAGGAT010000531.1, read as the reverse complement.
ACCTGCAATGTGAAGGGGTGTCCAGCCGCTAATATCGGGTTTATCCACATCGGCTTTTCGATCAATGAGGAACCGGACAATATCAATCACCCCAGAGGATGCGGCCCAGTGCAGGGGCGTTCTTTCATCCTAGGGGTCAAATTCATCAGATAAAAAATCAAAGTAGTGCATAAGCATATACTTGGTCAAGGGAATTCACATCCTTTGGGTTTTCCACCACGAGTGCTTGGAGAAGGGAAAGTTGCTCTGACAACAATCAGGTAAGAAGTAAGATCGTGGCAAGTACTAGGGAAACCGAAAAGGCTACATACTGTTCTGTGCAGCCGAGTGTATTGGAAAATTAGACATTTGAGCGATAGAGAAATCCTCTGATCAGATACCTGTTTGCGTCACCCTCACGCGTTCCTCCTTGTGATGCGTCATGTGACATCAACTCTTTTTTCTTTTCTTTATGTTCTTTCAAATATCTGCCAGGGACAAATGATGTATGTATAATTCGAAATATGAAGCCTGAATCAAAGAACAACAAATGCATTTCAATATTTTCTGACATATGCTCTGAACCTTTCACCAGGAATACGCTGTGACTTCTATCTGTTCAGATAAAGAATCAGAAGAACCTACCCTTAGCTCAATTTTGGGAACCGGAGCGTCCAGGCTTTTCAGGCATCTTCATTTGATAATTATCTCGCGCTCAGTAATAATCTGCATACGAACTCTTGGTCTGTCTTCGCTACGGGAAATAATTTCAAATTTGAACGCGAATGTCTGGATTAACAAGGTCATTTCGGGACATCGGGGCGGTCGTTATCTTACGGAATTTTCATTAAAAATTGCTAACAACTGTGGCTTATAGATGCTTGCAAGCAGCTCAGTCTAGATATTGCTAACCCTTTACCATATCGTTAGGCTATAAGTTCGGCTTCTCGATTCTTCTGCGCCTCGAGATTGCTTCATATCGCAAGAACAGACCCTAGAGTTACGTCCACACGGGACTCAATTCTCACTTGTTGTAGCAGCTTCATTCCCCGATATCGAATCCCATCCATTTACTTTGACAGGAACGTTGGACTCAAGTAAACGGAGTACGGTCATAGACCCGAGCTTAATGCAGGTGGTGCCATTTTACAGCCCCCGCGTTCACGCTCCCCTATAGGAGGACAAGGCACAAATAGAAATTGATCGTGGTCTACATTGACATCGCCGCTTCCAAACGAATTTCCATTAGCTGTCAAATCAATCCAGCCCACCGGCGTCTGTCGATTTTAGCTGCACATTGATGCCACTGACCTCTCTTATGTAGGATCAATTGCATCATGAAATGGTAGAAGGGCGATCTGGGATTCGTCGACACCTGAATGTTTCAATTTAAGTATGCCAGATTTTATTGTACAGCCATCTTTCTGGATCCACAAAAGAGCGTGAGGAGCCGTGACATGCATGTCAAAGCTCTTGTGAGGTATCATGTAGAAGGGGTTGGAAAGCGTTCCGGGACATTCTAGTGTATGTCACGCACGCACACACGCATAAGCTGACTTGTACGAACTCGAAATGAATGACTACCACCGTCGAGGGAAGAGACGATAACTCTGGCAGGTCCGCTTTTTTTTTTCTCGTTAGACATGAGCGAGCTTTTCAGATTTCTTAACCAGGGCACCTCATTCGCGCCACTGATCCGGAGTAAGAACCCTTTTTAGGCTACTAAAGTCTTCTTGTCGTTTTATCTATATCTATAGGGATATTCGGTACCTCGGGTATACGAGCAGTATGAGACAAGCTGCCCTTTTGTTCGAGGCCTATACCAACGAAATATAATAGTAAATCAGTGAGTCTTTGGACACTTGTCTCGGTGTTGTGCCATTTAGAAGCGACCTGCAATGTCTTCCATTTCTCATCGAAGCCCTCGGAGGCATTTGCGGTCCAGTGGGATCAATGCATCCTCGGTCACCGCGTCTTACAATTAGACGCTCATGCAGCCTACCTGCCGGCGGAATGCAGGTTCACCGAGATACACGGACAAGATGGACAATCACAGTCCATCATTCGATTGTTTGTGGAATCATTCTTCAAGTCATGAAATATCGCTGGTAATTTCTATGTGGTTGCTGAACATGTGCTTATACAAGATACTGAACATATAGAAGTCATCTCAGGTCGTCGACGTAAGGAGGCAGAATGTTTGACGTAAATAGCTAAGGGTCACCATAGTCTTCAACAGCCGAAAACCCTTCTGGACTTGAAGACATATAGGAACTTTCATACGAGGATACTGGCTGTCTCTCGATAGAATGAAGCGTCGTGTCCACGGGGCTGTCGTTGGAGTTGGAGTTCCAGTTGGTGCCAAAACCGTTCGTCATTCTATGGTAGCCATTTGCACTGAACGGTAGAGATGGACTAGTATTGGTGTAAGATGATTGTGAGCGCGAATACTTCTCCAGGCTTGTCGTCTCACGAGGGCCCCATGATGGTCGCTGCGAGTGGTTCTCTCGACTGAAGTTATGGTTTGGGACGGACTCGGCTTCCCTACGATGTAACACCGAGTTGGAATTCTCCAGCAGGGTGTTAGACCGAATGCGTGTGCGGTCTGGCTGATGTACACTGGTTGGAGGCGAACTGGTGTACGAATCTGCTTTCCAGCATGCTGGTTGTAGATTTCCTCCTGCAGACCATGGGTTAACATGGTGTGGCAAGCTATTGCCCAAATCCCTGCGACGTGATAAATTGTGGGGTGAATTAGTTGTTGGCGAAGGAGATGGAGACCACGAATCCGCGAATTGACGATCAACAGGAACGATGCGGAGGTTTTCGAGTGCAGTCGGCCATCTGTCATTGGTACTCTCGCGAGAGTACGATGCATGGGACTGGCTGCCATGATGTTGAGGATATAACGGGTTCCCTGGGCTAAACGAGCCTTCCAGTCTTGGAGAAAGCTCAGACTCATCAGAATCGGATCTCCAATGAGACGAGGTAGAAACATGACAAGTAGGTTCCTCAACCTTGCACTCCACTGTTGGAGATTCAAGGTCTTCGCCTTCGCACCTAAAGCTCATTTAAGTCTATGATGCTGTAGATTAAGACAAGCAAAGGTGACATACACCAGCCGAGGCTTTCCGTCTGGTCCAATCTCTACCTTGGGCGGAACCCTGAAGTTTGTGAGGCGAAATATATGAGGCGGCATCGGCAACGCCATGATGTCTGGCCGACTTGTGGGCCGCTGTAAAACGATTAGTGAGCTCCTGTCTTTTTCCAGCCAGCTTACCTTGAGCCTTCCTGACCGAACAGCTTCAGATGTATAGTATGAAACCAGGTGGAGGTCAGATCCTTCGATCGTGACAGTAATGGTCTGTGTCGATGTTCAGTCAAAAGACAAGCTGTTCAGATGCAAGACTATCAAACCAACTTTTTTAATTAGCCCGTTGATTTTGAATGACCCAGGGTCGGTCGACCCATGTCTCTGCGCTGAACGGATGGAACTCCCGAAAGCTACGACGCTATTATCAGGCGAACCTCGCCGTCCTGATGAATCGCGCGAACACTCGGAGGCATACGGCTTTTTGTTGCTTCCACGACTATAGATGCGTTCCCAGATTTCACGATATAACTGAAGAAAAAAATAGGCCATTTAAGTCGGTTGAAAGATGCCTGTCCTCACCAAGAAGTTTGCAACTATTCGAGATGGCGACCAAGGGAAACCATCTGATGGCCCCGCGTTAGTCGGTGGTCTGCAGCAGACTAAGTTAGCTTACCCGTCCAGCGCTTGATTCCACTCTCTTCGACACTAAAGATAAAGACTGCTCCGGGGAAGATCATCGTCTTGCGCTCTGCGTCATTTAGTCGACGAGTTATGCGTGGAATCAACCCTAGACGAGCGGCGTGGATGAGTCGTAGTGCATCAAGGGTTGTTTCAACGTAGCCAATGAAGGGAGGAACGTCGGGGTTGTTGGCCATCGTTCGGTAGCTAATCTTGAGGCTGTTAGGCAGGAGTCGGGAGGTTATAGGTGAGCCTAAGAGGTACCTTCCTTTATGATTGACTGCAATGGCATTGTTTGCATAATCCGATTCATCTGGCCCCAAATCGATTCCAAGCGAGGGAACCAGACGTTCATCATCCGTCGGCGTTCAGTCCCCCTTACGAGCATCCACGTTTTCACAAGTGGGGTAACGTTACCCGAAGGCCGTTACATAGCTTCCTCCTTACGCCACTTGTCAGCTGTCTTCTCTTCAGGCCAACGGCGCGGTTCCTCGTCCCGGAAGCCTATGAGTTGCGCATTGTCTTTGCAAAGATCGTTTTGGAATTAGGAGCCAAGATCCGACTCGATATACCTTTCCCTTCGAGGTTAGATGGGACCTCACATCAGCCCAACATGTCAGTCCGTCAAACACACACAAATCAAACCAACTCTCCTTCTTCCTGGTATCATATTTCCAAAGAGAGGTATCTGCTAAGTCGACCCTGAACCAGGGTATTAACCCTGGAAAATGCCGGCACGCTGAACTTCTGCGTTCGAAGCATCGTCTTCACTCACTGCTCCTAAATTAGGCCCAAAATTCTCAATGGATGATAATCGAAGATGGGTGGTGAACCAATGACAAGTGAAAGGACAGTAAAATTACATGCACCAAGTAATTATGATGATGTTGAGTTTCGGAGACTAAGATCACTTCTACCAAATGCGACACGGTAGATGGACGAGCTTAGGCTTTAAGTGGGCATTGGTAGCGTACTCGATGATGCCTCCGTCGTCACTGATTGAAACTCCGTTTTCAAAGTTCAAACTTTAACTTATTGAACAAGTACGAGGGAGACGTCCAATTTCCCGGAATGCGTTAACAATATACCTTTTCATAAATGACAGAAGATCGCGTAGAAGATTTCGTTTCGGCGGCAATGTTGGAGGGAAAGTCTTGTAAGGGTGGGTCAGACGCCACGTTCTAGGGAAGAATGTAATACTCACCATGCTCTCGGCTATCTCCTCCGGATAATCAGAGATCTATCACAAAATAAGCTCAGGAGCCATTCCCCCGGAAATCAATGCATTTTAGTAGCATGTCTCAATCACCACCAACGTGGTGGAACAGAGCTAACCAAGGATGTCATTTTTGAAGAGGAACCACAAATACAGCATTTTCCATATTCAACTTTACAGTGCCTTGCCACCACAAAGGCTCCTTCAAAGCCTGTAAAATTGGCTGGAATGAAAGTTTCCTGCGAACAACCCACTCTTAATTTTAGGCCTTGAAGATAGCACATGAAAGTTTGAAAATCCATCCAATGGCATATATAAGTCTGGTTGAGATCATGTCACAAGGAATTGGATAACAACACAGTTTTTAAAGTGTACCAGCTTTCAAGAAAATGAAGCAGCGCGATCAATCCATCTAAAGGCCTCTACCAGTAACGATAAAACGCCACAAGCCGTTTCCGTATACTTCAAAGAAGTAACTTATAGCGTTACAGTGCACGTTATACTGTACCCTGATGAACTTAGCGAGCGGAAACACTTTGCCTGTGATCGCATAACTAGCCGACTTCGGCTAGGATTGAATAAAGGTTCTGGACCAAAGATATCACAAAAGTGTATCCCAAATTATCATCATTGACGTATGGATGGTAATGTCCGGCGGTGATTGACTTGTGCCAACCATGTTGATTCACCGTTCGAGCCTATTACCTTATGGACACCCAAAACCCCTGGAGAGATTCACACTCTGCCTCAATATGATGCATAACTGAGCGAAACTTGTGTTCCATAGCGAGAGGTCAATCTTCTCTCAGTATCGAAAAATCCAATCTATTCTAATTGAACGAATTTCAAAACTTGGGCCAACAGTTGAAGTCATTTGTTTCACAAAAGTCATGATGTATGGCAGTTATTCATGGACTCCTCGTCAAATTCACGACAGAAGGTCACTGCAGCATTGAGTATCAAGCAATATTACTCTTTCAAATCCGTTGTCAGGATGATGAACGAGATATATGGGAGCCGAACAAAAAAGATTCAATATCCAATCTATGGAGTCCATCGGCGATGTACTACCGTAGTAGTTGGCTAGATGGACAACAGTCTCTAAATCTGATGCTCCCTGGCTAACTCATCATCACCCAAGATACCGTCGTGGGCAGAGTGGAGGGCGATGTCATACATGTGAACACCAGTGTGAGCTTCCGGAAACTGAAGGTAGTGGACCTGTCAGAGGTGTCTGTAAGTTCTTCGATTTGCTGGGCAATGGAGAAAGTGCTAGGTCATAGACGAAAGGGGATTGCAGAATATCAGCCCATACTGGGGTGTAGACAGGCATGCTGGTGAACACGATATCCGACGCTCACAAATGGAAGAAGTATGAGTCTCTAATTTCAGAATCAATGAAGTCGCTTCTGCAAGACTGCGGGTGAAGGGAAATGAAAAAAACTATAGGAAAAGCTTGTGGTCCTATTACGAGCAGCCATCTAAAGAGGCCATAGCATCAGGCAGTTCCTCAGGATATTCAAATTCGTACAGTGAGTTCATATTCACGCGAACAAGCAACATATTCAATGCCCACCCAGAGATGCCCTTCCGAGAAGTTTACACTTCCTGTCACTTTCTACATTCTGTTGTAGCCGGTTCTTGGTATTCGTGGGCAATTGCACCAAAGGTGGACGTACGTCAGAGAGGCAATCGATCCAAAATTCTTGCTTCCTTACAAACCAGCAAATATTGCAAACAGTCCGCAGCAAGGCAGCGCCAGGTAAGTCAGCATCCTGGAAGTTATCGGAACAAGCTCTAAGGGAGATATTGTGCCAAATAGGAAAAAAATCAAAATTGTTTCATATACTTGACAAGAGATAAGTTGTAATAGGTGAACCAGGAAATGTTTCCCAAGAGGGAACGGCGTAGAATGTGATTTGTTCCCACTCTATTAAGGAACTCATAAATGTTATGACGGGAGTAAGGGGAGATCCCAAGAAAATGGAACTTGTGATGTTTGAAAGATTGGCAAATGACCATTCTTCGAAGAACGCAGCCAAGAAAAGAAGTCGATATCGGAAAAAATGTTTCAAAGGCGTGTACGTGATCGCCGTAATCGATGATCGTGATGAAAACTGACGGTGGAACAATGATGTTTCTCCAAAATGAGTCCATGAAAGCGGTCTCTAGCTTAGTGCAGGTGGTACACCTTCATGAAATGGTTATGGTAGGAGAACGCGAAGCAGGAATCTTACAGCACATTTCATAAGCGACCCGTGACCTTCGACTTCTTGTTTACTTTTGTTTGAACGGTATCCACGGTGCCAACATGTGACAAATTTTTATTGGGTATAAACCGAGTTTAGACACGAGTCCAACGAAGCATTGCAAACCGGTGAACATGTGGAAGGACGGAAGAGAACTTGAGTGGTACATACTTCTTAGAGGCTGACTGCAGCAAGAGCTTTCTATTGGGTATGTGATTTTTGCCTCTTAGCAGAGTCTAAACTCAAAAAGTTTTTGCATAAACCTTTTGTTTTTTTTTGTTTTTTTTTTTTTTTTAGTGGTTATCGCAATAGGTTGGCAAGCGCTAGTGGGCAAAACTTAACATCATATTTTTTGGCAGTCCAGATCATTCTCTGTAGTGATGCTGGTAGGCCTTCATCCCATGTTCTCGTGTCAACATCTAACTATTGTAGAAAGGTATTGCTAAAAGTTATTCCCTCCATGCTTTGCCATTTCTTTGTTACTCTCCTCTGTATGATTTCATCAGCAACCAATGCCCATATTGGCCTTGAGGTGCCTAAGTCTAAGTATTTTTTCACTTTTACGAGTTCAATTGCTTTGTTCCTCACTGTTAGATTCAGCAACTTTTTCCCTCCCCTATCATGTGGGAAGTATAGGGTTTCAAGGCTTACTGGGTGGCAGTCTTCATCCCAGATAAAATTTTGTATCATTTTTGTCAGTTTTGCTTCTATTTCACTACTGGCACCAGAATATGTTTCCATCAGAAAAAGTGACAAAGAAGTATGTCATGCCATTTCTTTTGCAGCTTTTTACTTTAGAAAAAGGCATTTTCCATTGTCTCAAACTTTTTTCCCTTGAAAATATGTACATTGGAAATGGCATGACACACTTCTTTGTCACCTTTTCTGATGGAAACAGGTTCTGGTGCCAGCAGTGTTTGTTTTGGCATGCCTTGTATGCAGGTGTTATACTGTGTCCTCCCACCTGCTACTATTGTAGTACTTGGTTAGAGTATTACTATAGTTCTGGGGCTTTCTTGATAGCTAGACAATCCACTCAATTCCACACTGTGCTTGATGATAAACTTGAGGTTGAGGTTGAAGTGCTTTCCAAAATATGATATTCTGAAATGCAGAGGTTTTCAACAAACTCCAGCCTAAGTGATTCACTCCCTGGGAACCACCGAGCCTTTGCCTATTAATTGCCTGTCTAATTGCTACTTTACCTATTCTATTTATACCTATTCCCCAGTGCACAGACCACCCTTGTCACCTGACTTCTGTCCCAATCCTTCCAGCATTTCTAACCTGATTTGTTATCCCACTTTCTATTTTGGGATGCCTGTCTTGGTGCCACCATTCAATCATA
>JAGGAT010000530.1:0-25612 GCA_017657195.1 Termitomyces sp. T70a | reverse complement strand
ATTTTACTGGTCCTCTTTCTAGTCTGTTCTGTTTTTCTTCTGGTGTGATAGGAGATGTTACTTTTGGAACTTGTTGTACCAGGAGGCTTACAGTTTTCAGCCTATGAATAATGTTTATTTTGACTTCTGGTGTTGGTTATGTTCCTAGGCTCTTTAGCAGCATCGTATCACTAACACGCCTATTGAACAAACGGAACCTCTCCCCCACATGCCAGGAGCCATACCTCAAATTGGCGAGGATGCGCCACCAGGCCCACCATGGTCTACTCGAGTCCCTATTCCCACTGCCAGAGCCAACCCAGCGAATCCACCACTAAGTCGTACAGAGCAGGCCATCCAGGAATCACGTGAAGCCAGCGAAAGACTGCAGAACATACGGCTCAAGAGATGCCAAGCAGCAGCAGTGGCACAAGAGCCTGAAGCAGTTCACAACAACCAAGACAAACCTAACCCTATCAACCATGACGCCAATGTACAACCCCCAGGAGGAGTCGATGCACCTGCAGCCCTCCCTGACCTTGCAAACGTCGCGACCATAAAAGAGATAGAACATCTTCTCTCTGTTGTGGAATCATTAGGGGACCCAGTGTCCATTGACCTCGGCGATGAACCCCGTTCATGGAAGGAGGCACAGGAGTCACCCTACGCAAAAGAATGGGAAGCCGGATACTAAGATGAACTAAGATCACTCAAGGAAATGGGCGTGTACAAACTTATACCTCGGGACCAAGTACCTGCCAGGAACAAAGTCAGAAAAGGGAGACTGGTGTTCAAGATCAAACATGACAAGACTGGAAAGGTTGTTTGCTTCAAAGTACGCCTAGTATTCAAGGGATTTGAACAAATTTATGGACAAGACTACACCAAGACCACCTTGCCAACAGTACGCATGGAGTCGTGGCATGTACTACTTCACCTAGCCGTGGCGCAGGGGTGGGACGCTACACAGATTGATATCAAAACGGCATTCCTATATGGCCTGTTACCAGAAGATGAAGTACAATATATGGAACAACCTGAAGGTTTTGAAGAACCAGGTAAAGAGGGATATGTTTGGCACTTGATGCAAGGACTCTATGGCATGAAGCAAGCCAGGCGCATATGGAACCATACACTCAACAAAAACATGCTGTCCTGGGGATTCATTCGCCTACCTTGTGAATCATGCGTGTATTATCAGAAATCCAGTACAGGCACAGTCATTGCAGCCATACATGTCAATGACTTCTTGTCAATCGCTAGCAGCAGAGCAGAAAATGAACGTTTCAAAGATCAGCTATGCACAGTATGGACAATTTCCGACCTTGGCACACCAAAATTTGTCGTAGGCATTAGAGTCAAATGGGACCGAGAAAACTGCCTTGTAAAGCTCTCACAAACCGCATTGATAGACAAGATAATCTCGCAGTTCAGACAATCACAAGCTGCGCCACTCTCACTACCCATGGAGCCAGGCCTGAAGCTCAAAAGGCTGGACAAATTCTCCATACCACCCGATGAGGCCGCAATGCTCCAAAAAACGTCATACAGATCCCTGGTGGGATGCCTTCTCTACATTGCCATATCTACTCAACCTGACATTGCCTATGCAGTTCAACAACTAACTCAGTATGTTGACTGCTTCACTTTGATTTATTGAAAGGCCGCGATACAACTGGTCCAATACCTGAAGGGGACCAGGGACCTCAAACTCATACTGGGTGGAAAAAGCAAACTAATTAACCTCATTGGCTTCACAGACTCCGACTGGGCAAACTGCCTTGATACATGCCAAAGCATCGGTAGCTACGCATGGAGCCTTGGATCTGGACTGATCTTGTGGGCTGCATGCAAACAGAAGTTGGTCGCCGCATCCTCATGCAAAGCTGAGTACATGGCCGCCTTCAAAAGCGCCCAAGAATGTATTTGGCTGCAAGCCCTACTGAAGGGCATTGGGCACAACATTACTTCCACCCCCACACCCATCTTGTGTGACAACAATGCCACAATCAATCTGTTCAAAGACTCCATGCTCCATGCACACATTAAACATGTTGACATCAAGTACCATTTTCTTCGCAAATGCGTTCAAGCCAACGAGATATGCATTCAATATGTAAACACTAAGCACAACATTGCAGACCTTTTCACAAAAGCACTCACCGCCCCTCTCTTCACTCAACTACGTGCGCTCCTAGGCCTTCAATAAAAGCCACGACTACATGCTGAGGAGGAGTATAAAGGCGAGGTTTCTGGCTGAGGAGGAGTGTTGGTGTTTCTGAATACACCATCAACCTTGGCCCCTATTGTGGTGCGTTTTTACGCCATCACATATATCACACTTGCATTGTCTTGATTACTGGCCCTATGGCCACAGTCTTCCATTGTTACAGATACAGTATATATATCCCTTCCCCCATACACGAATCCTCACTCAATTATACGTTGTGTTGAGGGTAAGTGCTCATTCTATGTACAGGGCCTCTCCATACTGACTGCGTGTACTTAGATTTACTTACATGCTGTCAGGTATATACCCACTCAATTATACGTTGTGTTGAGGATTTACTTACATGCTGTCAGGGTTCTAACACATACCTTGTGCCATATTGGTCCCTGTTCTGGAGGACTAGTGCGGGAGTTTTGGCAGGGTTCCAGAAAAAGAACTTGTCCTGGAACTCTTGCTTAAACTCAGCCCAGTCTGTGAATCTGCTGATGCCTTGGCAATGCCAGAAAACTCTTGTTGCATAGGTTGCCACCCATCTGGACTTCATATAGGACAGAAAATTGTGGAATGCTGTATTGGGGGATCACTGTAAAAGTGTGCCTCTTGGGGGTGCAGTTCTTGGAGAGACTGAACTGAGAATGGCATTTTATGCTGTCTGAGTTCTTGGAAGTGAGCATTTCCTTAGGAAATACAAATGTTCCACCTCCAAAGTTGGAATTTTCTGGAATATGCTCAGGAGAGGAGGCATGGTAGCCTCACTCAAGGGCAACTGCTTTTAGAAGATCTTAATAAACAGCTATTCTCTATGATTAGCCTGTGTGGTGCTGGTAAGCATGCTCCTTTTTGAAGGGACTTGGTGTTGAACATGACAATACCAGGCCCATCTTTGATTACTATTCCTTTGTTGTGCCACTGGAGACAGAGTGTTATATTTACCTGTTGTTACCAAACAATTTTTTTTTTTTGTTACATATTTGTCACAATGCCAATCAGCCCCTCAGTCATCTCACACACCGTGTCTGACTCTGAGGGGTACGTTATCTTTACATTTAGTCTTACCTTTTTCTTACTGGCCATTGTAGAATTTACCTTGTATTCTACAGGTAATATTAGTCATCTCACACACCATGTCTGACTCTGAGGGAATCTACCTTGTATTCTACACTTGGTGGTGGGGAGGCTATTAGTGGAGGGAGGGTCTTCCTCATGTGAAGCCAGGACTAAGAAGGGAGATTCTGCACTCATATCTGCTAATGGAAGATAGGGGTAAACTGTTCTGCTTTTTCTGGGGGGGAGGGCTCTTGTCATTGACACCTTTCAGTGTTTCTCCCATTAGGTACCTAGAGAATGGTCTTTACTCACCTATTTTATTTGTTTGTGAGAATTTGATAGCCATGAGATTTGTTAGAGGACTCATCTTTCATCTCCCCTTCTCACCCTCTAATCCTCCTCTGGCCACCCTCACTATAATTCTTCTTTATGCATTTTCCCAAGCCCTACCAGCCAGTACCACTTGGATGCCTCTAGCTGCACTAGTTCTCTGTCCATAATTCATTTATTGTCAGCTCTCTAGGACAGCCACTTCTGGATTTGGACAGTCTTCAGGTTTCCACTGTTTCAGGTTAGAGTTAAAGCTTTCTGTTATTCTGTACAGTAGCTTCCATGCATTCAGAGCCTTGAAAGCACCACCTTCAGCATAGAAAATTCCAGAGTTGCTTTTTTTGGATTTCTCTCTATCAGGTGTGTAGTCATATCTGTACAACCTTAGATAGTACTGAATATACTTTGGATCTTCTTCTGCTAGCTGTGTGACTTAGCCATAGCCTCCAGAGGTCACCCTTACAAGGTGGTGGTTACAGATCAAGGAGCTCCCCTGCAGATGTTCTTCAACTTTTTATAGATGAGCTCATAATTTCAATCCTGAAGGCTTAAGCACTGCTTGGAACTCCCTCTCTCTTTTTCCATCATGCTTCTCCTCAATTTTGCAGCATCTCTCCCTCTCCAAAGGCTGGTAGAAAATACACTCACCCTCAACAATACATATTGTTGGAGAGGGATTGTGGTACATAAATGTCATAAGAGTTGAGCATGTGAGCAGTGTATTGCAGAATAGACAGATTAGGACGAAGAAACGTATAGTTGGAGGATATGGATCAGGCTTTGGAGATTAGATACCTCAGTTGTTTATCCACTGACTGAGGTATGTGTAGCATTACTTACAGAGACAAGCATACTAATGACTTATTTATTAGTCTAACTGTTAAACAACAGGTATATAGATTAATACAGTTGTTTATCCACTGACTGAGTCTAACTGTTAAACAACAGGTTATTGGCCCCATGCCACTCAGTGAAATAACACTGAAAAAAAAAATTCTGACCCACCAAAATTCAAACCTAACCCAATAATATGTCCCAGAACCCCCCCTTATTTCTCCTCCTAGCAGAGGAGATTTGATGGCTCCAATTGAGTAGCCTTCAAGACAACCATCACCAAAGCTGCACATGGACATGGCTTGCTAGGATACCTGACTAGCGAGGTCACCAACCCTGGTTAGTCAGACTCAAAGGCTATAAGCCCCACTATGACTATGACCTGGTGGGGCACTGCTAATCCCATGCCAAATGAATGGATCCAGTGCGACACTTTTGCACAAAGCATGGTAACATTGAACATCATAAACCTGGTCAGTACAGGAGTTAAAATGGATGGGTCTGCAGCAACTGCTTGGTCATCGCTAATGATGTTGCAAAATGCAAAGTCTGATTTAGGTCTCATCTACGTAGAAGAGGAACTTACCTTGATAAAATACATTGACAGCACAAGCATTGAGGCGCACTTTAAGGCACTGAGAACTGCATAGTTGAAGGCAAATAACCAGGGAGCCAACATTAGATTGAACTCCACAATGATCTTGGCCATTAATGAATTGAACCCTCAGTGCCTTGCATTCTCAGCTCTGACAGGTGGTGGACTGCTTAATCAAATCACATATGCCGACTTTGCTGCGAGCCAACACTTCTTCACCAATTACAATGGCTTTATCACATATGGCCCACCAGACATGTGCAGGACTGGGTTAGCTGTAAAGGTCTTGTTTGACATTGTTGGCTGTAAAAAGATTAAGTAGGTCAGATTTGTGGGGGAAACTATCAAGATTATATTTGACAATGTGTTACATGCTCCTGACTTGGACCACAACCTCATGTCAATTGGATCCTTGGTGTATAAGAGGGTCAAGCTTAGCATTGACAGTAATGGTGCCACACTCCATGCACTGGATAGTAGACCCTTCATGAAATGCTCTATGTCAGGCACAATGTTCATTGTAGAATTTGCCCCCCCCCCCCGCCACCCACAGCCCTTGCTGCTCGCTTGCTTAGCTGGCCCACTAATTTTGAGACCTAGCATTGCTGCTTGGGTCACATAAGTGAGATCACACTGCATGAAATGGCTTGCTGAGAAGTAGTTGAGGGTCTTTGGGTGACTACAATGTCGACAATTGGCAAATGCAAGGATTGTATCATGGAAAAACAGTCCTGGCAGCCCTTTGACGCCGCTGTTATGCTGGAGTCTGATCCATACAAGCACATGGCATTTGACCTATGGGGACCTGCATGAGTCCAAATAACTGATGGCAAGACTCTGATGATGGTCGCCACTGACCAAGCAGGGGCTGACTGCGAGGTGTGGTTCCTCATGAATAAGACTAAAGAGAACACACTAGCATGCCTGGAAGCTTTTGTCGTGAGGATTGAGATGCAGTATGGGTTGTGGGTCAAGTGTGTGCATACCAATGGTGGAAAGGAGTTTGATAATGACCTATGAGAAGCCTATTGCCAGAAGTGGAGGATCAGACACAAAACTACAGCCCTGCACTCATGCCCAGCAAACAGTGTAGTGGAGCATAGGAACAGGACTATATTGGACTTGGCCCATAGCATGCTTAGCAATTCTTGTCTCCCTGCACATTATGGGGTGAGGCAGCCTCTATAGCAGTTCATGTTCTGGACATGATTCTGAGCTCAAGGCACCCTGGAAGGATCCTGTACAAGATCCGCACTGGAAAGAGACCCAATGTTTCTTACCTCCAACTCTTTGAGTGTACAGCATATGCAAAAGTCCCATGCAAGCAGGGCCTTAGCAAACTTGAGCCACAATCAGTATGCTGCGTACTTGTTGGATACTTTGGAGCTGGCTGTCAAGGGACTTCTATTTCTGGATGCCCAGGGTTATTCTGCAGTGGTCCAGACATCCTCAGACCACTCCAAGGCACAGCCACATTCATAATCAGGTGACCCATACAGTATTTTTGGACTCCTGGCATGGGGAAATCCTTAGACTTGTTCTCTTTGGATTTCCCTCTGCCAAGTGATTAGCTACATTTTCTGTTATATTATAGGTTTCTAATCAGATTTTTCTCTGCCAGTTATGTAATTAGCTGCAGCTCCTGGAGGTTGCCCTTATACTGGCAACTACAAGCTCCTTAAGCACAGCACTGGCTGGACGTTCTGCTCTTGTGACGTAGTGTTTGAAGAGGGGCCTGGACATTGTATGCTTCCCAACAACAGAGACAGCACTGCCACCAATCTCTATGACATCCTCAACATTCCTACCATTAGTAATGACATCAACGTGGCACCACCAACGATACCAGACTTACCTTTGATTGCCAATACCCTGAACGCTGTTATGCCAAACCCCCCATTTGCCATTGAGCCCTGCCAGTCTGTCTGTTTGGCTGCCAGAGTGCCAGATGGGGGCCCTGCACTGCCTACTGAGGACCTGATCACCAATGAGCGCAATGATCCTGAGAGCAAGGAGGAGACTTATATGAGCATGCCTGGTGCCTTATCTATGCACATTGCCAACCCTGATAAGATGTGGGTCCTGAAGTCATACTCTGAGGCAATGTGTCGATCCAATCTGTGGCAAGAACCAATGGACCAGGAAATAGCAAGGATGCATGAGCAGCAAAGTCTGGAGACTGGTTGAGAGGCCCAAAGGTGCTAGAACAATGAAGAATTGCTGGGTTTTTGCCCTCAAATATGATGCAGATAGCAAAGTTGCTGGCAGGAAAGTCAGACTCATCATGAAGGGCTTCTTGCAGATCTCTGGAGTCAATTACTTTGCAAACTATGCTTTGGTAGTGAAGTATGAGTCCCTCTGAATGAACCTAGCTGTGGATGCAGTTTTGGATTATGAAATATGGCAGGTCATCTACACAAGTGTGTACCTCAATGCACCCATGCAAGTACTGATTTTGATGGAACAGCCAGAGGTAAAGGTGAGCAGAGTATACAAGGTTGACATGAATGAGGGTGAATAGGTCTGGAGGAGTAATGTAGCAGATAGTACTATAGAGGAGAATGAGAAGGACTTAGTATCCCTACTTGACAAGGCGCTCTACGGGACAATGGATGGGGCATGGAACTGGTGGAGAATGCTGGATGAAGAAATAGGAAGACTAGGATACAGGCAGTCAGAAGTGGACCAATCTGTGAAACAAGAGTCAGGAATGGAGAGAAGACAGTTATCAGTATATATGTAGATGATACATCAGAAATGTTTTTGTCAAAAGCAGAAGCTGAGATAGCACAGAGGAAACTTGGTGAAAGATACAAAATCAAGGACCTTAGAGACATCAAATTCATCCTAGGCATCCATGTGATGTGCAACTGTGAGAACCGACTCATTACACTTGAACAGGAAGAATACTTGAAGTGCACACTTGCAAAATTTGGAATGACTGATTGCACCCCAAAGTACACACCCCTTCCACCAGAAATAATATTGAGTCAGTCTCAAGCACTAGCAATGGATAGGAACCTTGACATTGTGTTTGCAATCACCTTCCTAAGCTGCTTTATGACAAACCCTGGAAAGGCCCACTGGCTGGTGCTGCTTCACATAATGAGATACATTACAGGCCCAATATCATACAAATTGTGCTATGGGGACTAAAGAATACTGACTACACACCATGAGGCTACTATGACTTGGATTTTGCAGCAGACATTGATATCCAGAAGTCTGTGCTAGGGGAAGTGTGCATACAAGCCAGAGGACCTACATGCTGGAGTGCAAAATACCAAGATACCGTCTTGACGTCCACAATAGTGTAAGGGCAACCTCCGGGAGTTGTGGCTAATCACACAACTGGCAGAGGGAAATCCAAAGTATATTAGGAACCAGTACACAGTAAGACAGGAAATGTAGCTAATCACCTGGCAGAGGGAAATCCAAAGAGAACAAGTCTAAGGATCTCCCTGCGCCAGAAGTCTGAAAATACTATGAAGGTCACCTAACCGTGTTCTGAGTTGGGTCGGAGATCCTGGAGTAACTCCAGGAGGTCCGGACATGGACAAAAAAGGAAGTCCCCTGACACGTACAACATTACTTCATTTGCCATTTAGTCAAGAAGGGGAAGATCCAGATTGGATACATACCAAGCACTGAAAACCTTGTAGACCTTTTCACAAAACCACTGCCATGACCTCAACATCACAAGTTCTGCCTGGCCCTTTGCTTATGTGACGCATGATGGGTGTAATGACCCGCACTAGTCCCAAGCCCCAGATACTCACCAGACCATCCCAACTATCCTGGGACAACAGGACCCTCGCCAACAACCCAAGGAACACACTCTCTATTAGCCCTGGCACCCCAGCACACCTTCCATCACACCCTGGCACACCTCCCATCAATCCTCCATCAACCCCGGTGCCCACCTCACACCAAAATCCCCCAATCAACCCACCTGCCCAGCCTACTGACCCTGATCACCCACCAATTATCAGGCTTCCCACACAAGCATCCCCGAATGCCCCACACAATTATCTCCAACACCAGTTAGTACTTCAGGTACACAGCCCCGCACACTGACCCTGATCACCACCCCCAGGACTCAACCTTCCTGAACTGGTCCCAAACCTCACTATTTAAACGCATAGGTAGCACTCCATTAGAGTAGTCTTGATATTACCTTTGCCGTTACTTTGTTGTACTACTGTCTTGTACGAGCTTGTCTGTCTAATTATCTGCCAATCCACTTCTTTTTCCTCCCAAGTCTCCCAGTCTTTCTAAGTCTCTCTCTCTCTCTTTGCCTCAGTCTTCCAGACTTTGTCTCAGTCTCCCCAGTCTTTTTTCTTTGCTCCTGCACACTCCCCCTTCACTTCTCTCATCCCTGGACTCCACCTGGAACCCTGCTCACCCCCTGGTACTCTGTGCATCCCCAGAGCACCTCACACCATCCCAGACTTCCTCCAGAAACCCTGTCCTCTGTCTGGAGCTGTTTCTTCAGACATCAAGTCTGCCTAGTAAGGACCCACTTGCAGTTGGAAGCCCCCGTAGTCAGCGGAACCTGACAATGTATACTGTGAGTCTAGGGGAGTGTTGAAGAGGGATTGCAATACACAAATGTCATAAGAGTTGAGCACATGAGCAGTGTGTCACAGGGGCATGGAAATGGATGGATTAGGACAAAGGAACTGTTTAGTTGAAGGATATGAATTGGGCTTTGGAAATTAGATATACCTCAGTTGTTTATCCACCAACTGAGATATGTGTAGCATTACTTATGGAGACAAGCATACTAATGACTTATTTATTAGTCTAACTGTTAAACAACAGGTATATAGATTAATACAGTTGTTTATCCACTGACTGAGTCTAACTGTTAAACAACACATATCATCCATTCAGCAGCCATCCACAACCTTTCACATGGAGAGGAGTTCAAGGCACATCAGCACATAGTTGTGGTTCTTGCCATGAAGGTTGTACTATGCCTGGAAGGTGGAGAGAGAGAAGAGAACTTGCAGTGTTGAGGCAATGTAACAACTGTGAGGGCAGGTGCATGTTAGCATCTGTGTGAAAATGAAGAAAGAAAAACCTATCATCAATCTTGGCAAACCCAGTGAGTCCAGGCCCAAAGACCAGCTCAAGGGCATGACTGTCTTTGATTGTGGATGAAAAACTGTATTTGAGGTTGTGTTCAATTTTGCTATAATGTAGTCAAGACAGTATGTACATAAGAGGCAGGAAGACAAAGGCACATGATGTCTGTCATGTTTTCTTTCAGCCTTTGGAGTTTTGAACATTTATGCTGAATAAGGCAAAGTGTGCTTGATGGGCAGAGTATTAGGAATCAGACTGTATATGTTAATCTAAGAACTAAGAACAATATAACGTTATTTCTCGGTTTAATATAAGTGACTGCATTGACTGTACCTAAGAACAATATAATGGTCCAGTTAGTATGTGTGTGATATAAATGGTCTGTTCTACTCACCCTCAGTTCGATATAAGCGACTGAGGGAGTGTCTATGATGGGTCTGCCTATATATACAAGTAGGTGGATAATGGGGCCATTGTCTACAGTGTAATGAGTACCAATATATTGGCCCTGTTCATGGCCCTTTGTAAAGAGTGTGTGTAGTCTCATAAAGTTTGCGGTCCAACACAGAGGGATTGTAATGTCCAGAGCTCATGTCAACTCTCAGGCTCACAAGCCCAGCACTCATCTTGTATAGATCATCTTCACTCTTCTCCACAATTGTAAGTTTTGTCATCTTTGCAGGTGGCTCCTCATCCTCTGCCTAGATTCTCTTGTTCACAGGAGGCAGATCACCTTTTCACTATAAATGCATAACTTTTCTTTTGACTTGAGCATGGACTGATGGCTCAAAAAGTGGTGTAGGTACTTTTTCGGCTCTGAGCATGTGCCATTGAAGCATGAGAGGCAGACTTTGATGCTGAATAGGAGGTCCTATTCCCAAAAAAAATAAGCCATCATTGCGATCATATCAATATTGCAAACCTGAGAATAGAAACAAGAACTGAGGGCTCACAAGGCACATGATTGTTGTGAAATGGGAACACGACTCTAAGAGTCATGAGGCTCTAGTGGCTACTGAAATGTTTCCCCAGAACAATTATGGTTGGGTTTTATTGCCACACTTGTAATTCAATGCTAAGCACTCAGAAATATGTAGGACCTGTAATTGATACAAAAACAAAAACATTACATTCATTGCAGTCCGTGATCTTATTGGTACATGTTTCTATGTCCTTGTAACTCATGTAGTCTTGAGGACCGCTCTTGTCCTTGGCTTGGCATTTTCAAATTAAGGTTGACCCAAGTAGCCCCACTGATGAATCAACTTCCCTGTCTGGAATCTAGATCAAAGATATGAAATGATCATCAGCCCTACATAGCCTTTGATAAGTCACAGTATAAATACTACCTTTTGCACGCACTACACTGGTGTTAGAATTAAACCTTATAAGGTTATTGTAAGTATAGTGTCCGAGTCAAGTAAGTAAGATAGGAAACTCACCCTCAATCTTTGTGCAATCGACTGAGGGTAATCTAGTCTCTGGACGATATATATACTGTTTCTTCTCAATGTCCATTATCCAGCGATTTGGCCCTCTACCTTCATTATCTCCAGTGGCCCTGGCAACCTGACAATCTCACTGCACCTGTACATTGGATTGACGACTTGTACGACCTTTATCAACCCTAAAATTGTTTTTGCTTTTCCTGATTGACAATGCATCCACCGGAAAGAGACATGATCTTGGCAAACCCTTGACAGGCACCATAATCTGGGAAATGCAAATTGCCTGTCTATGTGTATGTGTGTAGATAAGAAATGATCATCAGCCCTGCATAGCCTTTGACACAGTATAAATACTACCTTCTGCATGTGGTACACTGGTACGACCTTCAATATCAGCCCTGAAATCGCTATAGCTTTTCCTGATCGACAATGCATACAGTGGAAAGAGACATGTATCAGGATCTTGGCAAACACTTGACAGGCACCATGATCTGGGAAATGCCAATTGCCTTTCTATGTGTAGGTGCGTTGCGGACTGCTTTCCACCATTGTGTGGGCTTTTCATCTTCCATTTTTGGAACTGATTTTGCCTTGGTAGGCACATTCACTCCACTGTATGCCATAGTAATCTATACTCTAATCAAGTATGTGCTAGTGTCTATCTACAAGTACTCTGCAATGGTAAACCAGTTATTCTTCAGACGCCAAAAAAAATATCTCCATTCCAAAGCAATGTTGACAATTATCTCATTGAGCCTTGTTACAACACTTGGGTATCCCGCATTGCAATTGGCAGTCCTGATCCTACAAGTCAAGTGCAGCTTACCCATGGATGACCAATGTTCTGCCTCTCAAAGCACCTCCACATTGGCATCAGAATATGTAATGGCATCAATAACTACATTACCAGTGCGTTGAAAAGCCCATTGGAAGGTCAAATGTTCCTGATAGAAAACCTCCTGCCCAATACAGCTTGTTTTTAATGACGCTGTAATCATATGGCGTGCATGGTTTATCCTTGGTAAGCAACGATGGGCGTCTGTAATTTCAACCGTGTTGTGCATCCTGTCCTTTTGTAAGTCACAAATCACAGATTTAAATGCGCCATGTGACCAACCCTATCTTTTGAAGTGGTCGGATCTACATACGTACTTTTTGCTGGTAACTGGAATCTTAGTACTCCACAGGATTCAAACCGCCTATCTGTCCTAGTTTATGCATTTTTTGGGCTGTCCCTCCTTACCAATGCAGTTGCGACATCATTCATTGCGTGGACTTTATAGTGAGTCAATTGTCATACACTCAATTTTATACTAACAACAAAAACAGCAAACATCTGCAGTTTTTGCGAGGAAATGAAATCGAGAAAAGAAAGCTACTTGGACCATGGCGCATCTTAGTACTCCTCTTGGATTCTGGAGTCATATACTGCATTCTACAGGTATGGCGCATTCACAGTGGTATCTCATGCTAACAGATGCCCCTTGTCAGACAGTGATGTTTGGGCTTCAGTTTAGTAATGTTTCAGGAAATTTTGAAGGTTATGGTTATTTATTCTTTGCAGCTCTATACCGGAATGTCTCTGTGAGCTATTTGAGACCCGATAGGTATCAGATGCTGATTTGTCATATACAGTATGTTTACCCATCATTGACACTCTTTCTTATACAAGAGGCTTCTTCTATTGAAAAATTCCACAATTCAGTAGTCGCCTTGCAAACCTGCCAGGACCATTCTGCCTAGTCAGTTCAGCTTATATGCTTCATTGTCTTACACAGAAGTGTTTTGTTAGTTTCCGTAGCCTAATACCCGAGTCAAACATAGGATGGAGGCACACCATTTCCGTTCCATAGCCGTATGGATCATATGTCTGCTCAAAGGCCTCTCCTGAAGTGGATAGTACTGCTCATGAGTAGACCGAGAGTCTACAGGAGGCCACAAAGATGTTCGCATATATTTATTGTTCCTGTCAGCGCTGCTACAACGTTGTCACCGTGGACTGTGTTGAAGCCGACAAATTGGGGTAATAGTAATTTATGGCGTTACTTGCAGTGGTAACAGCAGACGTCGTGTCGGTCATCCCCACCAAAGTCTGACGCCGCAACGTACTCCATTGACAGTGACCCCAAAAGAACGACCCGTCCCTGCTCATCGCGCGTGTCCATACCCAAGTTGACCTTGCCGGTCCCCATGTACATACCCACTTTACATCTGATTCTGCACTCGCGGCAGCCCGACCTGAGGCCAGTGTGCTCCATGACTTCTTCAATCCCTGCGCTTGTCCCTGCGCCTCTGCATGATGGAGCTCAGGCAAGCTTGGCAGAGGGATGGAAGAATAAAGTCAACGCTGGTGAAAGGAACGAAACAGCGGAACTGCGTGGTTGACGGTGATGATCAGCGGGAGATGTTTCATCCTGGATTTATGTTGTAGGTTGGTAGTGGTGCTGCAGGGAATCTGGACGGCGGCTTTGTTGATGGTGCTAGAATCTTTGTCTCTCTACGATTTCCATCCGTTGCTCTCCCACTCTCCCCCTACCTCCTCAAGCTCAGTGCCCTTCTTCCCTCCAACCAATAAACCTAAATCTTCTTGACCCGCTCTTTGTCCGTCGGCTTTAGCTTCTCAGGTCTCGCGTTCATATTGGGCATGACGGGAAGAGAATGATAGCGCACCTACGATATTTGCTATGATTACCTTCAATGTTTATCGGGACCTGCTGGACGAACATGTTAAGCGGGCGGGGTATGTAGGACGTGTCGCAGCGTTTGCCGTTGTCGGTGTATATTACTGCTCAAATGAGTTGAGTTCCTCGATCATCGCAGTGGGGTCTGAGGGGTAGGATCCAACGACGGAGGGGCCATCTCGGTCGAGAACATGTATGTCATGCATGAAGGGGGCTCGAACAGCAGAATGAATAGAAATGTAACGCAAAAGCAAAACACATGGACATCTGCAGGCTCGACCTGGGCACGAGTCACGGGCGCACTAGAAAACGCATAAGCATCGCCTTGAAGGCCTGGAAGTCAGCATGTCAAGTAATGGATGATATTTTAAAGAGACAAAGTGTTCGGCGACAAAGACAAATTGCAATTGTGTCACGCTAATGTATCCGGAGAGATCACAGATAAGATTACAGGTTTGGATTCACAAACTACAAGTTCCTGTCTTTGCGATACACTCCAGAGCAATAGTTAGTCAACGAGAGCGGACTTGATTGCCCATCCTCTGACTCCATGTACCTACTTGGGTGCCCATCCTCTGACTCCATGTACCTGTGAAACCTGGCCGTAAGACCACGCTTCTACTTTGCCTGCACTTCGTATTCCTCTGAAAATGACTCCCGTCTGCTTTGTTGTATAGTAACTCTCGTTGAAACCTCGAGATGTCGCATATCACGCTGTTGATGTATTCAACCTCCCGCGCAATCACCATCTTGCCCTCATACCGAGCGTGGTCGGCAACGACAATCTCTGACCTGCATTGCTTACCTCACCATCAGATATGAGCTTTTTCTTACGGGTAAGTTCATCGAACACGTAATTTTCCAGCCCAAGCACGTAAGCCTGTACGTCGTGAATACGTACCTACTAGGGTTTTGAGATTCCTTCACCCTTTCCAAGGTACCATAATCAAATATCATTATTTTTAATGATACGCCGTCTGATGATTAGTCGCTCAGGATGTGAACACACGTTCTCTACCAAACCCCACCTCAACTCGAGCACATGGCGCAGTCCTCCATAGCAGATAACTCTACCGCTTTTCCAAGTTGCAAGAGGTCGTATTGAGCAGGTACGGAGCGGTTGGTACTCATGATCCCCAACATAACGATCTTTACCATGTGATACTCTACCCAGTGAGAATATGGCTTAATGATGAGATTGCGATGTTGTTTCACCCCATAAAGTACATGCATCTGTCTCTCTTCTTGTTTCTGGCATTTCATTCCGCACGACGACTGTCGAAATTTCTTCAGTCTACGAACAGAACGCTGTTCATTTTTCTTTTCGACTCTCCTTTCAATCCTTGGAGACAGTCAGCGACAAGCATTCCCTTGACCTCACGTGAGCTCACCACTCCGTAGTTGACGCTTCTTGTTGTTAATGCAACTCAATCTTGTCAGAATCATTACTGCCGTTCCTACGCTCCATTGTCGTGAAGAATCATGGGACACCACTGTTCCACAATGGAACCGGTATGGTATTGTTTCCTCGTCGTGAGTTATTTCTTTGACAACCGATGAGTCAATGGTCTCTGCGTTATGTTCAGGTATCTTTTATTCTTGAGCACTAGCTCTGTTGTTGAATGCTTGTCTTACAGGATTTATTCTGTATTAGCTGTTAGGCTTTAGTGCTAACGTTGTGTAGTACTTTAACAAAAAGCAAGTACACCCACAATTCGTTACGTATCGAATGGCAATTGTTCACAATATCAATTAGGTATTTCTTCGGTTCTCAAGGATCAGATAAAGTTCCGACGCAATTGTGATTTTGTTGCGGCAATCTCATCATTGTTGAAAAAGGAATGCTTGCTTTCCTTGGACCGGCGTCTAATTTACAGCAGATTTCTGGGGTCCGATTTTAAAAACAACGGAAGTTGTCGTCCTCCTTTCAGACACTTTCTAGCTTCGAGATCACAAGCACACCATGTATCAAATGCATCAAAGACTTCCTGCCGAGCTCATTGATGCCATGATCGACGTCAGCGCTTGTGATAAGCAGACCCTTAAATCTTTCTCCGTCCTCTCAAAAAGTTGTCTACCTCGGTGCCGGATGCACATCTTCCGCTACATCAGGTTTTCCGCAGATGGTGGTGAAGATAGTCTTGCTGAGCGTAACGAACAATTTCTCCCTATTCTCGCGAGGGATCCTCAAATTTTGAAATACGTTCGAGAACTTTTTATAGAACATCGGACAAATTCTTCGAATTCTGTCTCGTTGCCTTGGATCATAACAAACGTCCGATTCCATGAGACTCTCTCTCTCTTTGGTTTACATCTCGAAACGTTTGACTTGATACAGGCTATTACGACTGGAATACTCTGCCGAAAAGTCTCAAGTTGTCTCTCATGACTATTTTTACTGCACCAACTCTTAAAGCCATGACTTTGATTGGTCTAAAAAACATGCCTAGGACATGTTGTGTTGCCATTGGTCACCATGTTCAAAGAATTAACATGACACAGGTCACCTTTAGTGATAGGATGGATCCCGATCTTCCTCTAATGCAGGCTATCACTCCCCCGAGCCTAGAATGGCTATACCTTGAAGACGTTAGGCGAGAAAGTATCAATATCCTCCTTGATGCGTGGATCCCTGCTCCAGTCCTAGGACACGATCGACCCCTCTTTCCACGCTTAAAAACATTATCTATCGGTCCAAGAGATGAAGATGAGGTACGCCTTCTTTGGGAACTTGCACAGGCGGCAACGACCTCTATGACAGGTTTCTTTTGGGAATATTTCTATGGAACAAGGCCCGGTATGCTCGTTGATCGATATATTTTCTTCCTTCCATTGCTCACCAAGTCAATCAGTAGAACCGCTGAACTCGCGACCTCTCAATTTAAGTATGCTGAAAATGCTACGAGAAATCACCTATGAGGTCACCATATATCCGAACGACGAAGATCAAGAAGTTATACAAACAGTTGATCGTCCAGATCACTTCGACGGGCTTCTTTCCCTTCTTCAAACCATTGAAAAAGGAAATGATATACAACAAGTCTTTATTCGGGTTGATTTCTTGACCCTCAGGGATGTCGTGGAGTCTCTGAGGGATTATGATGGATGGGACCGCTTGAACTCTGTGTTGGAGTCAGAGCAATTTCTTCACCTTCGTGGACTGGTTTTGCACGTTGATGTCGTCGAGGCACTCTCTGAAGAGCACGAGATGGACGTTAATCTTAACCTTCTGGAGAAGAGGATGCAGATAGAGACAATAATTAAAGAACGTGTTCCAGTCCTCCTTCGGCATCTTGAGTCCGACCCAAAGGCGTTCACACTGGAAGTTGAAGGTGAATTTGTCCTTTAATAAAAGATGACCAAACGAAGGGTCGACGTCTAGACTTCAGGACTAGTAGATCGATTAATCCTCTACCATTATAATATTATTCATGCAATATTTACATCCAGCTTCTTGGCTCCTGTCAACTTTTGAGACTCGATATATAGACATTAGTCGTCTGTTTTGAAATCTAAATTACGTCAATTTCATATCAAGACACTGATCCTCGAGTCACGATCATTTTCTATGAAAAAAAAAGTCAACCTGATTTCGTAGATAGGTGCGTGTCTCCCAAATAGAACTCATTTAAGTCCTGTCTTGCGATAAACACTAAGCACGAGTACTCAACCCCCTTGTAATCGAAATAATCCCGGAACTGTGTCCAGTAAATGAAAAGTATTGTATATTCGGTCGACGTCCCATCGTTCGTCGCTGCATTCATGCAAGATTTCTAAGGAAGGTTTGACTGAATGACCTGATGGTGATAAATACTCCTGCCCATGGTTGGCGCGAATTCTCATCTCAAATTTTCTCTGAACAGTGATAACCCTTATCGTGACAACTACGGCATAGATGCCCACTCAACTGTTTCCCACCGACTAAATCCTCTGAACTTATTTTGATTGTCCATGACGCATACAATTTCATGATATACCTTGCAAAGCACTGTGCAACGTTTTCAGAAGTATTATCGTTGTGTTATTCCTTATTATCCAAGTAATTTATATTTATCATGTCCACAGGAAGACCACCGATCCACCACGATCATGCATCTTATCTTGTATCAAACGTGTATATCATTGAATGGCTGATCATTGATCTTCGTCGCGATTGGCTAGGGGTTCGCCATCGGCCATGGACACATATGGACCTACATGAAAAACAAGGTCAACAACCAGACACTGCCCAGGTGTGGTTTATGGCTTTGTTTATATGAATATCCTGACATTCCTTTGTACTCCTAGAATCTCTATTTATTCTGTTTTGAGTACCACTCTTACGGCAGTGGTACGTAATTTCCTTCTTCGTAAGAATTTTCCCCCAGACCTGAGAAGAATTTCTACTTCTGGACATCCATGTTATACTCTGGGACATGCATATTATCACCCACGTCAGACTGCAAACAAACTATTTAAGGTGTGTTCAGATGCCTCGCCCACGAACTACATCGTAATCACCGACTCTCAATAGCTACAAACCACACTATGCCCTTCTCTGCGGAATTCAAGTCGACCATCACCAATGCTGCTGTATCTGCAGATCCACAACGTATCAACGACTCCAGAGAACGCTCAGAAGAAGATCCCAGTACTCAATCAGTTGGAGCGGCACACCCAGACATCCACACGAGGCACGAAACACAAACACCCACGTCGGATGCGATAAGAAACATCCTGGCAGCCGCAAGTCCATTCATCACACCCCTAGCCATGCCATAAACTCTAATTGACGAGCTTAAGTTTTTAGTGTTGGGATGAGGGCGTCAAAAACGACACGACGGGGTTGCCGCTGTCACTACGCCCCGGTGATGAAGACCAAGTTCAAGTCGAGATCTCTCGAGACAGGCAGCAGAAACGACCAGATACTAGTGGCGTCATTCAACCGGTATGCAGGCGTCTGCGGCCTGATAGTCGAATCACTGATTCTCGCGACTTCGACAATCGTCCGTGTAGGTCCAGGCTGAGGGAATCAGGAACACATCAAATCTGCTGCTCAATGCAGGTGATCAAGCAGAGATCTCTCAAAGACAGGCTCCAAAGAAGACCAGATAAATCTTTAGGTATAGTGTATACTCTCCTGATCCGTCCTACTCTAGCTAAGGGCCTCGCCTGCTAAGCTTGGACAGAGCATGTCAAGCATGGCGAGAGTCTCTGGATAGAAGTTGAAATCAAACGTGAGTAGAGTCTGGAGATTCTGGTCGATGAAGAGCATATACAGGTACATACACGTGTTATGGAGTAGGACAGATAATACCTGGTTACGTTGTGAATATCTTTCTGATCATGAGTGTAGCTAGTCACATTAGAGCTCTACAAAAAAAAACATTTGCATCTCCACCGCGGACCGTCGCGATTGTCACGTGTTTGCATATAATTTTTTAGTTCGTCTCCTCAGTAACTCCTTACCTCGAGCATACACCTCGAGCTCACACAGACCTAGGACTCACATCCTATTAGCTTTTCTTTTCTTCTGCGTCTTATTCTAGGTCATCACTTATGGACACGAATTTGAGACGTGTCATGTGATTCGCGTGACTTGGCCCTCAGCCAATTATGGTTGACTTTTTTCAGAGCCCAAGTAACAAATGCGCTCGCATGCGACACGAAAATTATGCGTGTGTCAAACTTGATTTATATGCCTATGGAACGCGCACTGTAAGGCATGAACCATGTCTTCAACCGCGAAGTTTGAATATCTTCGGATGGCGTACAGGATATATCACCGCCCTCTTGCACTGAGACTCGTTTGCATGTCGGAGCTCGGTGTATGGTAATGTCTTGAAAGATCTTTTTGAAAGAAAGGAAGACTAATAAAAAGCTGGCCGTCGCATCTAGAAGTGACTTTGAAGAACATCCAATTTTCTGGGCTTCCGCGGCAACCAGCCTTTGAAGGAAGGATGGCGAGGCGAGCACGACCTGGTGGACTTGTCGATGTTGAAACAAAGAGACAGGTTAGAAAAGAGGCACGTTCAGTTGATTTCTGATTTTTTATCGTCGCCACTCACCCTCAGTCCGATACAAGAGACTGAGGTTGCTGTCCGTAGTATGTATGAATCTATATGTCTAATGAAGTAGTCCATTATTGAACTTGCACAAAGGTGGCCAAGACACCGGTAGCCCGACGTCTGTGGTGGCAATAATAACATCATAGTCCAACAGATCCTGCATTTACGGCTCCCGGCGTGCACAGTGTATTGCCTCCTTGTCCGCATAAAGCTCTTTCCCCGACATGACCTTTCTCACATCTCCTGACCCATGCGTCGACGCATGCGCATAGGCATACCCACCTTCCTTCTCCATTGTTCGTCTCACACCCATAATGATAGCAGCAGACCCCATGGTCGGCACATCGCCACGGACGCTCACTCGGCAGAACCTACGGCGACGAGCGCACACCAAAGAGACCAAGATAGGGCGCAAAGAACCCAATAAGCGCAATGAGGACAATGATGCCTACAGAGGGGTGTTTGCCGAGCATGATGCCATTTCCGTTGTTTGCGGATACAGAGCCGGGGCTTGGGCCCGTGGTTGAGGCAGATCGTTTGGAAATGCCAAAAGTTGACGCTGTATTTCTTTGAATAGAACAGATCACATTAGATGGAATCTGATGATCAGTGCCATCAGATAACTCCACTTCTCTCACTTCACACTCATGTACAGTCGACTTGGTACGTCCATTCTTGTACTGTTACTATCAATTTTGTAGCCTTAGATCCAAAGACCCAGATCGGTATCAGTCTCAATATGAAGGTGCAGACCTTCGATAAGGTAACAAATGTAGTCTGAGATCGTACTTGTATTGCCAAGCAACGGAGCGTTCTTAGGGTGTTGAATATCAAGGTTTAGCATCCGAGGCCTTGAAAGAAGCCATTCTATACTATGTATGACCCAAGCAATCCGAGACCTTCTATGCCCAAGTTATCCCTATTATCCAGTCGTCAGGGACCGGAAAATCTCGCATGATTGACCAGTTGGCCAAAGAAATGGTCGTGATACCTCTTAATCTTCGACCTCCTAATAGATCAGGCAAGGCAGTCATATTTTCTCTTCTTAATCTATAGTGTTCACCATGGTCCTTGGTTTTCAGGTTTCCCCCCATATGACAAAGAAGTTCAAGCTTACCTGTCTGCAATGGACACGCAGGGCAAGGTGATGTTGAGATGTCGTTTGTTCTTGTCAGCAGTCTTCATATGCACGAAAGAAGTCCTCGAAAAAATTGACGATGAAATACTCAAAATCCCTGGGCACGATCATTATCTAAATAGTTCGATAGCAGCCAAATTTAGGTTCCTCATGACTGCTGGTTTATCCTTTCAATCACAAGGCAGTCTCCGTATTGCGTTCTATAGAAAAGTCTTGGACATTGCCCGAAGTGAAGAAAGTCGGAATCTTGTGAGTAGTACTCTACTTGTCACATCTATGGCGATTTACGTGATGTAGCTGTATGATGCTCAAGTATTGACCGACTATGCAGAATGTCAGGGATACAGAGCTATTGTGTTCGTGTTGGATGAAGTTCATGGGCTGTTTTTCCCACTATCAAATAATGAAGACCAAAATATCTTCCATTGCCTTCGAAGAGCATTAAGTCACATCACAACCGTGAAACGTCTGGTGTCGCTGTTTCTCTCTACCGCCCCCGAGGTGCATAATTATGCCCTGCCATCATTTCTGGAACGTGGAATACACATCCAGAACCCAGACCTCAAACTCATCCCTCCTTATACAGATCTTGGTTTAGACCAATTCGCAGTTGAAAAAGTGAAAAAGAACGAACAATATCTTGAAGATATGGTTACTGATGAATGGATGTGCCAGTTTGGCTGGCCACTGTATGTCAAGAGTCATCCCCTCTTTTGAGATTTGACATGACGCATAGGTTTGGAGCACGCTATAATGAAGGAAGGGATGACGAAAGAAATGATATCGTGGCCTTTGCCACTCACAAACTTCTGGGTGGGTTGCCCTTTGCCGCTCACAAAATTCTGGGTGGGTTGCCCTTTGCCCCTCACAAATGACATCAGTGGGTTGTGTTAGGATCGGATCCCGACCATAGCCAGCCATTGTCCTCATTCAACACTGGCCACCAGAATACTGGCCACCGACATCTATCATCACACTTTCACTGTCACTTTGCTTTGTCTCTTTATTCTATCACTGTCTTCCTTTTGTCTCTTTATTACTCGACCCTTGCATACATTTACATATATATATAGAAACGTCTGTATGCGATACCCTCAGTCACTTATACGAGACTGAGGGTACGTAACGACCTATACCTTTCTCTTTATCGCGCTAACATATCGTACCTATAGATTGTTGTGCTTACAACTATTGTATAGGTACGATACTAATAACAGTCACTTATACGAGACTGAGGATTGTTGTGCTTACAACTATTGTATAGTTCTAACAGGTTGCTCAAGTCATTTTTACGTTTCAAGAGGATATTTATTTTTTATAAGCAATTATGGCCACCCGTCTCTCCCTATGTTTTAATCGCACAATGTTAGCATCGAAAATGCTGGAAGTCAAGCAGGTTGAAAATCACATGCGCTATTGCCTTGAAATAACAGATGACGGAGGAATGGTCATCACCACCATCGCAGCCTCGGAACCCATTCTGGCGGAGGGTGCCTTTTACATCGTCAGGAAGGAAAGACTTGATCAAGCTAAGCCTCTTAAAAATATGCTATCATATCCCCGTCTTGATAAGGGCGATCACGGTGTGATGGTAGCCCTACTGCTGTTCATACTGGCGCGCGATACAGTCGTCAAGGTCAAGGGTAGCCAAAACATCAAGTTAACCGACTTTTTGAACGCTTTGCTGCAGTTAGACGGTCCAAGCACTCAAACCACCGTCACATACGCAGAAGATAAACGTTATGCAAGTGCAACTCACCATTCGAATGTCCTTGAAGGGAACCCGATGTTTCTACATGGAAAATGTCTCGCTTCAAAATTGCTTTGAGTACTCAGAAGTGCATTTCAACCACTTCATCAGGATCGAGCACTCCTCTGCGATGAATCGCAACCTCTTCTATGGGCTCATTGCACGTGGTGCTGCCATCTTATGCCATGTAAACCAACCTGGAGTGGACGTGGTCATCCCGTTTGTCTTCGATGCTCGAAAACCCGTTGACCCGGACAACGTGTCTGTTATTCTTTGTCAAGTTCGAAACGCCTTCTAGTTCACCACCACAGTCGTAGGAGACCTGTTTTCACAGAAAATGGACCCGTTCGAACTAGGGGTTTTCAACCCTCCGGACGGACAGACCCCCATTCCTTTCATAAGGATGGTCATGGCTCTGGGGTCTGCCAAACCAGGTCTTGCTATACTGAGTCCACCACAGGGAAACCTTCCTCGAAAGAACATGCCGGCCGACAACTACACCGCATATGATATCTGGTGTGCCTGAGCTTGTTCTTCGACTTTCAGAGTAATCTCAACAGAACAAAACACCATTTATGAGACCTTGTTACTTGCAGATAAACTCACTGGAGTATATTCTCTTGAGGATGGAACTCAAGAAATGATATAGTTCAAGAGATCAGGAAATCGATGAATCCGGGAGTTAGTGGTGACCCGGACCATCTGCGCTATTTAAAGTAAGCCTTGAGCTTTATCGTCCTTGTAGCCGAGGCTTAAACTTGAGATGTAGATGAGACCCTTTTGACATCCCTTCGTCATATGACTGATTTCTTCCATGCGCCCGTAAACATCCTTCGGCATCGTCGCAGTGGCTTCGGCGGGTAATTGAATCGAAACATGCATACAAAAAGGTATTCAAGATGAGTCTCGGACAGTGCAGTGGTGGACTAGGTACAAGTAATGAATCCTTTGTTTGTCTTAATCGTTCAGAAATTTTTGTGCCTTGTGAGATATTGCGAGTTTCTTCACTTTTAGCTCACAATCGACCTTTGGTTGCAGATGTAACCGCGAATCGGGAATCGTCTCCTACGTTTTCGGCATCGCCGTATTTTTGAAGTATCGCACGATGTCGTACACTCGTGAAGACGACTGACTTAAACCAGATTTGCGATTTGTTCAGAATGACGCTGCTGTCAGAAGAGTCGCTTCCGTTGTCAGATGGGCTTAGTGCGGCTCGTGAAAGACGTAAAATTCAACGTTTAAACGGGTGAGAGCATAGTTATCTTTTGAAAACTTCTGGCTTGCTCTTAGTAACTCGCTGGCAGAACCTACCAGACAGGGATCTCAGCTAGCCACACCTGATTAACTGATGAGTATAAATATGTCGTGCCTTTCATGCAAGTTTCGGGGATGCAGGTTCTCGCGCCTGTCCATTCCTTGTGGGCGCCTTCATACAGTGCTGCCCCTGGATCTCTACCATAACATCCCAATGTAGTTACCTCTCGCTTTCTCTTTCGTGTCGGATCTTTGTCTTCGTCCGGGTCACTCTCGTAGTTCTTTCTGCAGACGCGAGCTACGTTACAATTTGTGTACTTTTTGGAGCTATCGGCTTTCACTGCCGACATAATTGAAATTTAGGTGCTCGGATCCGAAACAGACTCGTTTTGCTGATTGAGCGACGATGTGATGCAGAAGCATGTCAGGAACTGCACCTACACAGACCCTCATGCATCTCTTATTGTTCTCTCCTTATCTTTCAAGATGTCAGATATTTTACTTCTTGAGATGTATACCGTATACCAAGACAGAAGGGGAACCAAACAAAGCACTACACGATTTATACCCCATACTACCATCTCGACCTTCGTGCTCCCTACACTCTTTGCGAAATGAACGAGGAATTCACAGCCTACCCCCCGTCGAAGCTCGGGGAGTACACTGTCATCCAAGATATAGCTGAAGGGACGTTCGGGAAGGTCAAAAGTGAGTCTAGTGACAACATCTGGTCTCATAACTCACAACTCACAACTCACAACTACCCAGTGGCAACGCACACGGTTACCGGGCACAAGGTCGCGATGAAGTACATATCTAAGGCAGTTATCCATCGAGAGAGAACGAAAACTCGTGTGCGACGCGAGTTCGAATACATGCGGACCCTTCGGCACCCACACATCATCAAATTGTAATATCTATGTAGTCTCAGATCTTCTGAAGTTGACTTGTTTTCTACAGATACGAAGTGATATCGACGCCGACGGACATCATCTTCGTCCTCGAATATGCAGGTGGCGAGCTGTTCAACTACATCGTCGCCAATGGGCGCATGCCCGAGTCCCAGGCACGTCGTTTCTTCCAGCAGATCATCGCTGGAATCGAGTACTCGCATCGTCTCAAAATCGTTCATCGTGATCTCAAACCGGAAAATATTCTCCTTGACGAGGAGCTCAACGTCAAGATCGC